>JBAMNC010000796.1:0-285000 GCA_037902135.1 Cetoscarus ocellatus | reverse complement strand
ACAATTCACTGAGGTTAAAAAAAAAAAAAAAAAACAAGAGGCAAAGCTGAAGTCACAACCACTCTATCTCACACTCTGTAACCGTGTGATTGCAGCTTCTTCCTGCTTTTGACCTCAAACTCACAGTGCTGCCTACCTTTGTACACAGATCTACCTTATCTGCTGCATCCATCGACAAAATAACATTTTGTGTGCTTGGAGATTCCATCTACATGCTCATCACTGCACAGTCAGGGGTTTCATTTAGCTCTTTAATGCAACGCTTTGAAACGATGTTTGACGCTCCTGGATCCTCTGCTGTTACTCAGATGATGTGAATGGCAACAGATATTTTTTGGTGAAAAATTTAGGCAATTTCTTCCCTAAAAGGTAATTTTTCATGAAAAAAAAAAAAGTTACGTTTTGTGAAGAGGTTTCCAAAGAGACTGTGCAGTCATACAAACATCCTCCACAAGGAAACATCCGTCTTTTTACTACATACCCTCAAACCTCAGTCTGGTTTTGCTGAGTTGCTTTTTTGTCAAGACAGACGGTTTCATTTCTCTCAGTTGCCAGGTATCTTCCTTGATTTTATAATTTGTGTTTCGAGGAAACAACAGCTTTATTTAACCGTTGTCAGCTGGCCTAGGCTCAAGACCCACCACCTCTTGGCTGAGAAATCCAAATATAGTTTACTGAGAAAAAAGGGGTGTTTAAAAACACAACAATTACTGAAGTCCTCAAGGGACATGCATTAATATATCCAATTTATTTTCTTTTTCTTATATACCTCACGGTGCATTTACACAAAAGAGCCACAGCAAAGCTTGAGACAGTCACATTAGCTTTTAACAAAATGCTTCAACCCTTGACATTTATCATATAGAAAGTAACCTACATTTGTGTGGTTCTTACAAAAAGCACTAACCTCATATCATCAGATCAGCATTTAAAAAGTTAAAACCATAAATAAAAGCCCTTCTCACACATGTAAAACTGGAATTACTGGGAAAATTACATGTAAGGCATACCTGACATGTTTGTTCATCTTTCACAGCAGGAAGTTTCCCTGCAGTTTGCATGACAGTCAATGCACCACAGAGGCTGAGGAATAAAAAAACAAAATAAAAAAAAAGTGAAGCACTTTTACAAGTCTTATGACCAATTTAAATTTTTGGAAACAAAATAACATTGGAAAACAGTTTTACATACACAAAACAAATCTGCATCTGAAAATGTAAATTTGTATTGTGTGAGGGGGGGAAGGACTCGCCCTCAAGCCAGCAGAGCCTTTCATATGTGTTCATCTTTGTTCAAGTTACAACAGTAAAAATGTTCATTTTTTGTTATTTATTGCACTCTTTATGGATACAAGTGGTCTTATACAATTCTATGTATTTTTTGATTGAAATTTGACTGCAGAATTGTAAATAGTTAATTTTTATGTTCATGCTGCTGTTTTTCAAAAATTAAGTTATGAGCATAATCAAAATATTTTTTTCTGTCTATGAAAGAATTTTGTGCAACTTTTTGCTTTTAAAATTCTGAGAGATCAAGCCATAACATAATTTAATTTTAGTTTTGTTTTTTTTTATTGCACTTTTTAGCAATTTATACAGAGAGCATGGACTTAATACATACACATTAATAAAATTTGGGATGTTAGGGTGGTATTGATCTATGGCAATACAAAATGCTCAAACAAATGTCACTACAGCATGTAAAAATGTAAAAATATGCTCTGGCGGACATGTTCTGTGGCAAGTCATAAAGCTTTGTACATCTTTGATATGTCATGGAGACGCCTTCCCAGAGGGTCGTCTTTGTGTCTTCTTCCAAGTTTGAAACTGCATGGTTGTTGTACAACATGGACACAGACATGTTTTCTTCTTCGTACTTTTGAGCCTCAAAGGCCTGTTCAAAGTCAAAACTTTATAAAAGACTTGTCTATCAGTGCATCTGTTAGCTTCACCACTAAAATGTGTGCTGTTTCCACATGAAAGTAACTGCTTTCAGAGCAGATGTGTTATTCACCTATGAGTGCATTATGAAGCGTTTATGAAAGTTAATGAGACACTTCCCTCTTTAGATCTGGTACCTGCAGATATGCATTATGAGCTGTTAATAAGTTCACAATAACAAATCTGTAATTCTTGATAAGTGCATAATTAAGAATTTATTAACCTTGATAAGACACCGTTCCACTTTAGATCCAGGACCTGCAAATACCCATTATGAGCTGTGAATAAGTTCACAATGAAAGATTTATTGATCTTGATAAGTGTATTATTAAGAATTCAATATCCTCAATAATACACTGTTCCCACTTTAGATCATTTACCTGCAAAGAGTCCTTATATACTATTAATAAGTGTTGTATACCTCACAAATAAACACTTAATAAAAGTCTTATTAATGCTTATGAGCATCTTATAATTCCTTATAAGTATTTATTAATTGTTATTTGATGCATATTAAGCATTAGTTAATGCTTATTATGATTCATATAAATTGTTACCAAAGATTTTCTTTTTCATTTTTGTAAACTTTCACAAACAAAACAAATTGCTGGGAAACAAAATTACATTAGCCTAACACCCATTTGGAAAACAGTTTTACATTCACAAAAATTTTTTTAATTTAAGACACTTTTACAAACACAAAACAACAAATTTATATTTTTGGACAATTTTACAAACACTAAGCAACATTTTTTTTGCGCATTTTTTTCAAATAAACAACAAATATACACTTTTAGACACTTTAACAAACACTAAAGAAATGTATATATTTTTGGACACTTTTCCAAACACAAAACAAATTTATACTTATGGACACTGTTACAAAAACAAAGCAGTTTTTCATTTTCGGACACTTTAACAAACACAAAACAACTTTATATTTCTGGACACTTACAAACACAAAACAAAGTTTCACTTTTTGGATAATTTCACAAACACATAAAACAAATTTACATTTTTTTTTTTTGACACCGTAACAAACATTAAAAGACTATTTCATTTATGTAAACTTTCACAAACACAAAACAAACCAACATTGTTGAGAAACAAATTTACATTAGCCAAACACCCATGGGTGTTCCACATTTAAGAGCCTTTCATAGAGAAAGCTGTCTGCCCCGTGGAGGTCTTATCAGGTATTCAGGTTAAAATTGAGCAGATGTTGCTGCTTCATGTGCAGATGTGATGCTGGTGCCATTATTTTGAGGCTCGATTATACAAAAATGTAAGAGGTTTAATCATGGTCAATGAGGCTTCGCTCTACACTGTGACTCAGTAAGACATATGAGAGAAAATCATTGCATGCATTTACAACTGTGCTGCTTTGATTGGTGTATTATGCCTAATTAATTTGAAGCAATCCAGATTTCTTTTAAATTGAACTTTTGTTTTATGTTTTCAATGCAATACTCTATTTTGTATGGCCATTTTTATTTTATTTTCTTCTACAATTTGACCAGAAAGTAACACTGAGAATGAAATTTTCTTTTACAAAAACTAGTAATTGTATAATAATCTCAGTCTGTTGTCTCTGTTCCTGCCTTCACATTCTCCTCCTCTCTCCTTGTTTCCCCAGGCAGGTAGTTGATTGAGCCACACCTGGGAGACTCTGCTCTGCTGCTGATTGGTAGGCAGAGATGGAGGAGTTGACTGCTGATAGGCTGAGAGAGCTATAAAATAAGTAGTTTCCTGCAGCCTCCTTCTCTTTTCTCCTGGTTGAGTCATGTGCTCTGTGTTTAAAGGATAAGTTCGGTTTTTTGACACCTGGACCTTATTTTTAGGGTTAAATACGCTGGTAGACTCACCCAGACAATTTTGGCGGAGCTCGGAGCCGTTTTCGAGCAATTTAGATCCATCCGACTGCGTTTTTCTCTCATGCCATAGTAGCAGATGGGGCCAGAAATCGAAGCCCCTAAATTAGACATTATCTGCTGCGAAACTCGCTCATTTCAGCTACATTTTATAAGTGAATGGCCAGTGTTATCACCATGTCAGCTCAACTTCGTTGTTATGGTCATCCAGGGCTTTACAAGGTTGGGTAACTTTTGGTGACGTCATAGACATGCACCGCAAGAGTGCAGCTGAGTAGAGTCGCTGTTGTTGCTAGGCTACATGGCTACACGGCTATTTTTGTGCAACATGGCGGAATATTTATCCAATGTAGAAGTGTCTGACGACGACTTTGAGTATAGTGGATGCCCGTATTGTTTTGAGCCAGAATATACCGACGAGGAGCTATTTGAAAGGAGGATGCAGAAGGAAAGAGCCAAACAGCTGGCCAGAGAACAAGCGACCACTGTACGTCCACGAATGGGAGCTAACTGGTGATGTTGTTGTGGACATTGCACGGCAATGGCAACAGAGGAGGAGTGAGTTTCGCAGCAGATAATGTCTGATTTAGGGGCTTCGATTTCTGGCCCTGTCTGCTACTACGGCATGAGAGAAAAACGCCATCAGATGGATCTAAATTGCTCGGAAACGGCTCCGAGCTCTGCCAAAATTGTCTGGGTGAGTCTACCAGCGTATTTAATCCTAAAAAAAAGGGCCAGGTGTCAAAAAAACGAACTTATCCTTTAAGGGTATGTGGGGGGAGGTGGTGGCGGATATGTATGTCTGGGGTACCCTGTACATTTTTTTTGCACTCAGTAATTAAATTGTGTAGACACACTAGGTTAATTGGCTCATGCCACTCCCTGTATTTAAATTGATTTAAGATGTTTTTTTTTAGTTTAATCCCTTGGCTCTTGAGCATTATTTTGACTTTAGAATAAAATAAAAATAAGCTGAGTTTTATTGTACTTTAGATTTCATTTGGCACAAGCACTCTGCCCTACTCTCTCCCACATTATGAAAACCTTTGTTGCTTGAGGTGAAAAATAAACAGGAACTTTGCTTTTTTCACTTTCATTTTGACTCCTGTCAATTTTTTGGTTGTTGTGTAGTCCCTTTCTTGGTTTTTCAAAAGCGATGCAACATATATAAAGACCTTTACAAAAAAAAAATTAAAAGCAAATTCAATCTGTTTAAAGAAACAAAAGTTTTGAGGACTGCTACAGATGAATGCATGTTGTAATGTATTTTGCTCATGTGCATGGTTTCCTAGTGGTATATCAAACCAAAATACCTCATGGCCATTTTTCATCTGTATCGTGGCTGCAGTTTCATTTAAAACTGACAGACGGGCTGCACTGAGTGTAGAAGAGGACCACATGTGGACCCCAGGCTACTAGCTGACCAACCATCTTTTAGAGGTATGAAAAGGAGTCTGGATCAGACTGTGATGTGAGTATCAAGTTGATTTAGTAAAACAGAATCAGTTACATGTTGAAATGACCAGCAGATGGAGCTATTGTCTTGGTGAAAGTCAGATGGCTTATGAAGACAGCGTTTTCGAATTGGGGTTCAAGCTCACTGTGGGCACAAGGGGGCACTCTAGTGGATGTAGGTAAGTGTTAGAAATAGTCACCAATTAACATAATTTGTTTTAATAACATCTTTCATTGACTTACAATTCAATATCACTGACTGCAAACCAAAGTCTGACAGTTTCATGCCTTTTTTGATTTAAAGAGGGAAAGTATACTGTGTTAAAATGATTTTAATATTATTACATGAAAAATATATATTAAAGATAGTTGCCTGTATAATCTACAAAGAATCAAAGACATTCAAAGGGGTGCATGCAAAATGTTTATTCTTCATATTGGTATCTCAGCATGGTGTGGCTTGGTGTCGCATCAATCATGAGACTGTTCAATCAGAGAGAAACTACACGTGATCTCTTAATTCATTCTGCCACATCTGTTTTGTCTACGCGTCATTAAACAGAGATTATATATATATATATATATATATATATATATATATATATATATATATATATATATATATATATATATATATATATATATATATATGTATACATACATATAAAAAACATAAAAGACTCTGTTAATTTACTGATCCAATCATCCACTGGTCTTCACTGAAAGCCCTTTTTTCACTAGTTCATCAAAATTTAAACTGTAAGTCATCGAGGATCAAACTGTGTCAGAAATCAAACTTTTGTCATCATGATTGGTCTCATTACTTGCATTTGGACTGCAAAAATAGAAGAACTCTTACAGCCTTAGTTCCCACAGTTAGCATGTATCACACTTCAAGCCACATCTACAAACTAAGGCTTTATAATTAAAAACAGGGTGAAGAGGGAATTAAAGGGATGGTTTGCATCATGTTGGGACTGTAGAGAGATTTAGCTGTCTGCATCAAGCTAGAGAGAGAAAGGAAACATTTGTTTACAAAATAAAAGCCTTTTGATAAATAAAATACTGCTGTGTCTTGAACTTTATCCCAGTTTAAAATGTGAACATTTAATATTAATCGGAAACTACAGGATGACTGCAATGTCCACATTAAATGTCCCATACTTAAATAATGGTTCCAGATGTCTCCAACACAGCTCTGAAATTTCTCTCAAAGGAGGCTATTTTAGTGAAAATCCTCATAGTCTGTGTCTGGCCGCGCCCTTCTAAAGATGTGGTTATCTAGTGTTGTGCTCTAATGTTTACTGTGGGCACACATTAATGCCTAGCAATGTTCCCTCCATGGAGTTTTGTTGTAGAGTGTCTGAGTCCCCCAGATGGGGGAGGCATCATATTCCCTGGTAACACCTTTAAGGGGAATTATTCAAACAAACTCTTTGAGGACAGTTTTTCTGAGACATAGAGCAAGCAGAGGAGGGAAGAAGGGATAGGAAGACATTACTTGTATTTTGCATAATGTGGGATCTTTTCAGACAAGTTTACAGCTGCCACTGGAGCCCATGCTTACATAAATACGTCCAGAGTATCAATCCAGGCAGAGACAAAGGGACTAAAATAAGGATTTATGATCGCAACAAACTTATGGATGCTCAGACCATAAACCTGTCCACATCATATTTGTCCATGCTGAAAATAAATTTATTTGAGGTTAGCCCCTTGAGATGCTTTGTGAGAGGGTCTTCATGTCTATAGGGTTGTAAAGATATTTATTCTGGAAGTATAAGCAATAACAACCAATGATAGAGAAATCATTCTCATATTAACATTAACATCTATAATGATTATAAACTGGAGAGGAATGATGCTGCAATTAATATTGCAGCATCTTGAACGGCCATTAAATTGGGTTTAGCTGGTCTAAAAAGTATGAATTTATGGTAAATTATGTCATTTCTGTTGATGTAGGATAAAGCACTTGGAGTTGAGCAGGTAAATAGCAGCATGATTGTTAGTCAAGTTCATACTAATATAAATGTGCTGAATATCTCTTCATCATGGCTCCTGTTAGTAGATGGGATATATCAGGCAGCAAGTGAACATTTCGTCCTCAAAGCTGATGTTAAAATTGTCAATCACAAGGATTTGAGCAAGTTTGACAAGGGCCAAACTGTGATGGCTAGACGACTGGGTCAGAGCATCTCCAAACCTGCAGTTCCTAGTCTGCAGTGATCAGTGTCTATCTAAAGTGGTCCAAGGAAGGGACAGTGGTGAACCAGCAACAGGGTCATGAGCGGCCAAGGGTGAGTGATGAATGAGGGGGATGGCATCCAACAGATGAGCTAATGTTTCTCAGATTGCTGAAGAAGGTAATGCTGGTTCTGATAGAAAGGTGTCAGCGTACACAGAGCATTGCAATTTGATGAAGCAAAGAGGGGGCCAACACAATATTAGGTGAGTGGTTATAATGTTATGCTTGATTGGGGTAATTTTGGTTCTTTAATCTTGATTTTAAAAAAGTAAGTTTTCTTTTGTTGAATTATAGCTACATTTAAAAAACTTTGGGGGTGAGGTGTAAGTACTCAGTATGTATTTAAACATTTATATAAAAATACCCATCTAACTGAGAAATAAACAGTAGGAAGCAAGTTTTCCTCCTCTGTAGATCTTAATCAGTCTTGTGGTGATATGAGAACTCTCTCTCATTCTTGTAAATTATTTGAACGACTCACTTCAATTTGCCATCAAAGAAACTTTGACCTATTACGGCAGGCAAAAACACAGCAGGTTGTAAAAGTGTAGGGGATGGTTGTCCTAATAGTTCATGGCTGGGATTTAGTAGAATATAAATAAATGAACAAATATGTGCAACTCCTTCATTTCTTTGAGCTGGAGTTGCAAATTAGTTTTCAAATCAAAACATCGTTACTATGATCCTCATATGATAATACGAACTTTGTGTAACAGGGCTACAAATGAACTCTAGTAAAGAAAAGAATAGTTTGCCATATTTTTATTCAAGTATGCTAATTATGTGTGAGTTTTACCTAAATGGGTTAATTTTATTACCATTATTTTTATCTTAATGTTTTTTATGGAAATAACTTTTTGCCTTTTGTACCTCGTGTGTCTCCATAGCTCCTTTATTGTCTTCTGTAAGAAAAAAAATGCTAGAAAAGGATCTATGTTTTGTCTCCATCTGTACCTCAACCATTTCTATTACACCGAAAGTGAAGTGACCCCCATTACAATGATGCCATGACCACACACAGCTGTTACATATGATCATCAGTCAACACTGGACATGCTTATTTTTATCAAAGCTTCCTCCTAGTACTGTATGATCCAAAAAAAAAAAAGGTTAGTCTATCACTAACTTGATGTACAAAGACTGAACGCCTCATCATGCTGAGGAAAACAAAGGCCTTAGTTCCAAGCTGGTTGGAGCCCAGATTAGTGCCGTATAAGAATTACTTCAACAACAGCAGCACTAAAGCTCCTCAGAGCAGTGAAGCTAAAAGCTGAAGAGAGGCCGAGTCCAGCAGAGCAGGCTGCATTAATCAGTCTGTGATAGGGCTTGGAAATATATTGATTAATCTGATTAATTCAAATGATTTTCTGCAGAAGATTTAAAAAATAAAAATATAGATTGATAGATAGAAAATAGATTTTTTACTTGACTTACTCTGACTGTAAGTTGTTGCAATGTTTGGAATATAAATACTGAAAATTTACAGTTTTTATGATGGTAGGCCCTGTCAGGTTTTGCACAAGCAAATGTTTAGGCTTGTGTTAGTTTTTTTTAATTAGACTAAATAATGGTCAGAGAATTCCACGTTAAAATACTGTGAAAATAGCGCAGCTTTCAGTGTTTATGTATACAAACCTGCCTACGTTTGAACTATATAATCAACATTTTATAAAATGCACTTAAACTTTAAGAGGGAAATTCTGTTTGGTGTGGGGATATATTTTTCAAAACAAACAAGGCAAACTTGATTCATGTAACTTTTCTATCAATTGGAGGTTTTTTTGAGAGAGAGGGGAAAATGAATTTAAAAAAAGTAAATCCAGTGTTGTGGAAAAATATCTGGGATTTTATTTTTGGGCCATATCACCCAGCCCAAGTCTGTGAGTTTTAACAGACTGTAAAAGAGTTGGACGAAGCCATGTGATGTAAGCCCCTTGCCCCATTGGAGCCTTCGGAACGCTGTTGATGCTCACTAATGGACGCTGCCATACTGCATGTGCCATCTCAACCAAACTTAAGCTCAACCTGCTTACAGACAGAGAGGCTGTGTTGAGGTGGGACTTAGGCCATCTGACCCACCTTGCAGTGAGAGCACATAGATGCATTATGTATTTAGTCTAAAGCTGTTTTTTTTTTAACCGGACTATAAAGGTGTGTATTTAGGCTGTAATAAACAACTTTTCCTAGCATACAATTATTTAGGTGCCAGGTTTCTGCAGCCAGCCTCAAGTGGACACTTGGGGTATTACAGGTTTTTGCACTTCTTTATGGGCCTCCACTTCAGCCCCAGAGGTAACAGTCTGGTTTTACTCCTTTTTTTCAATTAAACTGAGGTGCCATGATGATTATAATGAGAAATGTTTCTTACCAAATTTTATTGTCATTTTTTTCTTTTTGGATGTTTTGGATGAAATTCAGACGATCAAAAGTTAAAAATTGCAATATATTGCAATGTTAGGTATCAATACTTTGCATATTGTAAATACTATGCATCACGATAAATTAAATCAGGACTCCTATATCATAATAATATTGTATCATGAGGCCATTGGCCGTTCCCATGTTTAGTGGACAGGATTGTGTAAAAAAAAAAAATACCCCCTTACAAGTGGACACAGCCTAAAAGCTGCTGAGACCCACAGATAATAAAAAGTCCTCTAAATGATTTATATTTGATACACTAAATTCCAACATAGAAATGATTGTGGCATCAAGCCAAAAAAATCTTCAATCATCTGACAGCAGTGACAGCCATCCTCTGTGTGACAACCAACCACGGTCTCCCCTATGTTTCGTTTACCTGGAGGCGCGCGCCTGGTGTGGGCATGTCCAAACGCACGCGGTAACTCGCTCTGCAGGTTGACTCAGTGATACAGTCTGTGAGGTCTACAGTAAGTAGGACAAACTCATCTCCGTGTTTTTAATCCTCCTGTTCTTCTTCAGACCTCTTCTGTCCGTCACCATGAGTAAGTCCGGCTCTCTGAAGGTGAAGAATTTTTTTAAGATAAAGTCCCCGGACAAAGACAGTAAAGATCTGAAACAGTCAAACTTTCTGAAGGATGGAGGAGAAGCGAAGAGTCCCGAGAGCAAAGCGGGGACCCTTCCGCCGGGTCCTGCTCCCCTCAGCCCGGCAGAGAGCGTCACCTTACCCGGGGATGGTGCACCTTTTTCCCCGAAGGAGAAGAAAGCAAAGAGGCTGCTGTCGTTCAAGTTAAAACGGAAAAAATCCAAAAAGAAAGAAGGAGGAGGAGGAGAGGACGTGTTCTTCCCTGACACTGATGAATTGGACAGCTTTCACAGCCTGCAGTAAGATAATTAATAACTTTATTTATAATTTTATTTGCTTCTCAAAGTCTCACGTTGTTTAAGTTGAAGCGAGGCTAGGCTGTGCTTATGATTTTAGCTTGGCTCCATGACAAATACCATGACTTTGTCCTGAGGTTTAATAAAAAAAACAGGTATTTAACCGAATCCCTGTCCCATTACTTCTTAAGCACACAGTGACCTTCAGAGCAGAGCTTCCCAAACTGTGGGCCGGGGTCCACTCGGGGCCCCCTGAGGTCATTTAAATAAATAAAGATCATAAGCAGAATTGACATCTCATTTAAAGCAGGGATGGGCGCCATAGGGGCCACTGTGCCAGAGGCCAAATTTAGCAACTTGACTAACCAGGGGTGGTTTTAGGATCTGACTGTCAGGGGGGCTCAGCTCTTATAGAAATTAAGACATACAAACAAACTTCCCTCCTTGTTAGAGTTCAGTTCTTTCCAACCATGCACTTAAAGAACTGTTTCACTACATGGAAGACTTTAAATAATAGCACTAATAGTACAGTGCAGTAACATGAATTTTACACAAACACAGATTCTGTCTTATATATTATAGGTCTCCCCCAAAAGTGACTTATTGGCACAGGTGCTTTCATCATTAAATTATTTTAAGAGCATCATTCTGTTTGTAATTCAGCCCAACAGGTAGGTCAACGTCTTGTTGAGACATATTTAACACGTTTATTACTGTTATATCAACAAAATTTTGAATGCAGGATTTGTCATTAAAATATCAAAGTAAGAGGTTTGCAGTTTATCTTTTTAATATATTTTGTTGTCATATGAGAAAAAATGTAGTCAGGAGCTGTCCAGTATTGTTTTAGGGGGGCTGAGATGGACCTTTTGGTACTAACAGAAGCAAACATATAACCGTTAAAAGGAGTAATACTTAATCCAATGCACTAAACAAAATGCAAAAAAGTTTCAGCAACTTTCTCGATTGAAGTGGTTCATAAAGCATATTTTACTTTAATTTTATTTTGACAAATGCATAAAAGGGAGTTTCAAAGAAACAGTTATAGCCTTATTATCTTATATTTTTTTAATTTCTTTGACGGATTTTGTAAGGTTTTATATAATGTACAAACTTTTTTTGTAGTCTCAAATGACTGACAGTCTGCTCTGATGGAGTGGAGCGGCCGCTTGAGGACCCTGGGCCACCAGTTGCCTATCCCTGTTTTAAATGATCATAAAATGCTGAGTTACACTTTTCAAGTCCCAAAACTATACAGCCAGTCGACATAACTTCCATAACTTTTTGTTAGGGCTGCATCATATTGATTTTTCAGACCATACCTGATATGCTGATAATTCTGAACTTTATAGCACCGATACGATGCCAATATCAATACCAGTACAGACATTTTTTGGTCAACACTTTGCAGTCTTCGTTTACCTAAAAATATCCTTCCTTACGCCATGACAGCTTATTTGTGTTAAAAACAGCTGTGAAACAACAAAAACTTTAAAAATGATACTGAATATAGACATTAAATGATGATAAGGTGAAGTGTTATCATACATTTAATTTATATAAAGGACGTGTACATGGCCATAAAACTGTTAACCTTGTGCCATGTCTGCAGCAGAGAGTCTGATCAGATTATGCTTTTTACTTGGACTAAGTAACAAGGAAATTCTAATTGTTTCAGCCCTAAACCATCATATTAGCATTAGCATTCAGATAAATAAACATTGTTGTAAAATGGGTGATTCAGGAAAAACAACCCACTGATTTGGACAGTTTAATATAATAAGTACTACAGTGCACTGTGTGGATGTATGATTCAATTTTTCAAAGTCAAGTTCATGCCTTAAATATCTTGAATTTTGTTGAAACTTTTGACTTTTTAAGAGTGTACTGACATACTGTTTACTAAACAGTGGAAGCATTAAACTTTGCTTCGTTACTGCTACTACTGCAGTTATATCAAATAACAAAATTTAACTGCAAGGTGATGATTTGTTTAAGTTTTTTCTTAGATGTAAATTTAAATGTGCTTTCTGCCAAATGAAGTTTACTTTTTCCAGCAGCAGTATTTTTGTGGCCTTTGCATGCTGAGGAGAGGTGTGTCGCTCCTGTAGTGTTAACTGAGCAGCTTAAACATCATGTGCTGCTAATATAAGAAGTGACAATACAAATGTATAAGCTGTAAATCCTTAACACTTTCTATTGTGCATTTTCATGTCAGATAATGTTATGCAGACTCTTAGTGCACACCAGGCATAAGCAGAGCTTGAAATAAGCATCTCTTAATAACAAATTGGGAATGCATTGTAATCTTAAGATATGGTTTAACATTTTTACACCCTGATCAATAAAAAGAGGATCACTATTATCAAAAATACATATCAAAAATAAACAAATGGCAAATAAAATTAATGCCTGTTATCACTGAGGTGATTTAACTCCATGTAAACAAGTACTATGCCCACTCGTCTGCTGCTCCTGCTCCTTGCTGCAACTCATGCTTTGTGATACATTTAGAGCTGGTGAGACACATTACGCAGCATTTGTTTTGGCTTGGTGAAATTACTTTTTAAGAAGGTGAATTCATGATGTGTTCTAATGTGATTTCAAGTGATGGAAATTTATGTTTTAACTTGAATCTTGAATGAAAAAAGTAAAGTAGGTTGGAGGTAGAATATATACGTTTTCTTAGGAATATAGAATGATTGCATCAGTTACATGATGTTACTGAGTTAATGTTCTTCAATGTACTGCCTGTTATTTATTAAAGTATTTGCACTGTCAATAATGTTGCGGGTTCACATCAATTAACACAAATACTAACTGAATCATTACAATATATAATTCAGATGTCCTTTCTGTTGGATGCTTTTTGCATCACTTCTTGAGAGCTTTTTGTTCTACGCAGTTGTGCAAACATTCAATCAGTTGTTATAACAAAACACAAAACATGATCAATATCTGCTTATCTCATTAACAGGCAATTGGTGGTCAGTTTTGGCCAGAAAAAGCTATTTCAGAGCATCCTTAGTTTGATCTGAGAATCAATAGCCCCCCAAAAAAGTTTGGAAACGTTATTGCTGTCAGTTATTTTCCCCCCTCAATAACACAAATTGGTATTGTATTTTATGAATGCCTGGAAATGCCTTTTGGAAAGCCTGATTAGTCACCTTTACAACCAGGCACCAGTTGCAGGGATTGTGTTTTTTGTAGAATGAGCAATGCTTTTCACATTTCCAAACTTAGGACCAAGTTCAGTGGAACTGATGAGGTCAAAGACAGACCTCAAAGTGGGCATCCCAGGAAGACAACATCCCAAGAAGACCAGTTCCTCACCTTTGCTTCACAGAGGAACCGTAGGCTCTCTTTCAGAGGAAGAGGGAATTTTGTCCCTTTTTGTTTGGGCACTACACACGTTTAGCTGTGTTGTTTGATCCACAAATGCACGATCCTTACAAGTTGTACCTCATTGTAAAGGGGACCAATCAGGCTTTTCAACGATATAAACTACAATACTAGTTAGTATAATGGAATGGGGGGAATAATTATCAGAAATGACATTTCCAAACTCTTTTGAGGAGTACATTTTGGACTGGATAGATTCACACTTCCAGTGGTTATGTCTGTATGCAGCATGCCAATATACAGATGCCATTGTCGTCAATACAAGTGGCATGTGGCTCCTTTCCTGTATGTCTTTACACACTCTTTCTCTACTCTGTGTTTTTACTCAGCCTTTTGCCCTTAGTAAGACATTACTAGATCACAGAAAGTTCTCATAGCAGAACTTAATTATCCTTTCCTGAAAACTAGAGCACAAGGAAGTGAGCCCCTGAAGAGCGTGGATAGAAAAACATGTTGCAGAGCGACTGTTTAGCCCCCTGGCACTTTGTGGCATGGAGCAGTGGTATAACTAGTAGAGTCATGCTTTACTTTTGGTTCTTACAAGTTTGAAATATGCAGGAAGGATTGGGCAAAAAATGAGGTGTGAGAACAGGGGATTCTGGTGTTGTACCCTTTACACGTCAAATAATGAATAGCAGCTCTACAAGAAACAGTGTCAGGTAAATGTTAAAGTACTGATATTGGGAAACATGAAGAAATGATTTGATGTATGCATTGTTATTGATCTATAACAAGAAGTTACCTTACAATGGCTGTCTGGGACTTTTAATTTTTGTTTCCATGATATTGATAGGTATCAGTGTTTGATTTTGCCATAACCATATTCAAGTTTATAATCCTTCAATAGTTTGATCAAACTGAGTACCACAACTCTTTCCCTGTCATCTGTTTTTTTTCAGTAAGTTGCAGCTTTAATTATAAATCTATGAACATAACATTGTGGTTTGGATAATATCACACCTTCTCTCTCCATGATCTGCAAAAGAGCACAAGAGACATGGTGAAATGGAAAACTCCTTTATTTGGTGTACTTGGCTTTTTAATGAGGGCCTGTTTTGGGTAGCAGAACACCTGAATGGCTTGATCCTCTTATAAATCTTGGTAGGATAACATGAGGCTGCTCGGTGCCCAGCTGGTTTGTCTATGATGTGCTCACTGAAAAAAGTTGAAGAAACACTCCTTTCAAATGTGCTACTGCTTTATTTTGAGCCAGAAAAGAGTTATTCCAAATACTGCACCAGTTATTCTATCCCATTGCCATGGCATGTATTATGGCGAGTCAGTTCTTTCCTCGCTCTACGACAGATGCTGTGTCATGGGGCTGTGAAATATTATCCATAGTCTGAGCACAGCACAACTTGCTTTGTAGGCAAGAAAAAAAGTTTATGAATTGATGGACAAAGGAGCTATATTTGTTATCTATTAATGATGTGCATCAGGTGGGGACTGAAGTTAGAGACTCACACTTGAGTTGCACTCTTTTCATGTCTTTCCTCACTCTTGAGTCCATGACAAGCAGATACACACCATTCTTTCAACTCTGGATGCAGTAACAAGAAAGAGACGGGCAAAGCTCACCCACTGCTAATTTGCTTAGCTCAAACACGAGGAGTCAATGGGTATAGCTAGCCTGCCTCTTTCTACAGTCGTCAGATAAACTCTTCAGCAACTTTAAACGGTCCTGTGTGCTTGTTGTGGCCCTTTTGTTACATTGTCTTCTACCATCATCCTATTATCTTCTACTCCTAAACAGAGGCTTTGTTTTGTTGACCTACTTCCGCGTTGGTTTGCGCTAGAGATTTGACATTCGTGGATGAGTTGAGTCTTTTGAACAGCTCTTTTAAGGGAATGATGAAAACCGATTCGCAGTTGTGAGCTTTTCTTGTTTGAGCCATTCTTAAATTTGAAGGTAATTTGCATTTAGGAATGGCTCGCAAATAAACAGCTCACCCACAACTGCAAATCGGTTCTCATCGTTTAATTAAAAGAGCTGTTTAAAAGACTTGGCTCGTTCTCTAACATCACATCTCTAGCACAAACCACCGGTGGACATGCTTGTAAGTAGGTCAACAGAGCAAAGCCCAGTAGAAGGAGTAGAAGAAATAATACGATGATAGTTCAAGATAATGTAACACAACGTGGTACAAAACAACTCACAACAAGCACACAGGACCGTTTAGAGTTGCTGAAGAGTTTATCTGATGACTGTAGGCGGTAATACACTTCCCATTGACTCCCAGTGTTTGAGCTAAGCTAATTAGAGGTGGGCGAGCTTTGCCTGTCTCTTTCTCGTTACTGCATGCAGAGTTGAAAGAATGGTGTCTATCCGCATGTCATGGACTCGGGAGTGAGGCAAGACACGAAAAGAAAAAAAAAGTTGGCGTATCCCTTTAAATCATACCTAAAGATGATTTCAGACTTGACATGGACTCACTCCTTAAAGACTTCCGACTTGACTTGGACTCGGGTTTTGACACTCTTGCCCATTCATTATTTTTATAGGTCTGGCTAACCATAAATAAGATGGCCTGTAATTCCCACCCATCGTTCTCGCCCTCTGGCGCCCAAGTGGCATGCCTCAGTACAGACGATCATGGCACCCGCTGCTGCCGCAGGCTTGGGACTACTTACTTTTACTGGTTATAACACTCTAAAGAAAGCTAGAGTGAGGACTTTCAGTCTGCATGTGCTCAGTCGTGCACAATTTTTGTCTCTTTAATTATACCATAAAAACAGTGGGTCAGGTTAATATGAGAAAATGTGAAAACATGTTATAGCTGCCCTGATCACCCCAAAATATTTAATGATAACTTGTGCAGTCAGTATTTTATGTTTAAAAATGATAACATTTACTCGTGGTAACCATTTTACTCTGGAAAACATTATTGTCCAGATTTAAAGTTATGTTTTTGCTGGTGTTTGTTAGTTTGTTTGTTAGCTTGCAGACAGGATAAACCCAAAAATTATGAACAGATTTCAATGAAATTTTCAGGGGATATATTGCTCGTTCAGTACGCAAACAAACACACCCATACTTTGTCTCTAAAAAGGAACTACACTCATGCTAAATAAAGGATTTTAAGTACATTGGTGTGCCTTGGATTTGAGGTGTAAGACCACGTTTTTATAAAAAGAACTTTTGCCTGTAGAGTAGGACTGTCACCTTATGCTCGATATTTGAATAACCATTCAAGCATGGGGATAAAAGTCTAAAATATTCAAATGTAGAGGGTGCTCAAACAAAATGGAGGACACACAAAGTATTGTGGGTTTTACACTGTTCATGGCAAAATCTAAATCAAAGACCGAGCTGTGTGTTGGTTATGTGCAAAGCAGCTTATTTACTCGTCCTCCACATCACGTCGGCTTTTTTTTTTTTTTTCAAAACATGCAGTCGAGGAGGAGGCACAAAAGTGAAGCGGCGCTCCATCAAGTGTTTAACTGCGTGTGACTGTTTTTTTTCAGCAGCGTCTTTACCAGAGGTGCGGAAAAAAGCCATCACAGATAAGACTGCGAGATTCATATGCAAGGATATGCGGCTCATTGGTGTGGTTACGGTAGAGCATTTTTGGGATTTAATGACAGAACTGGCGCCAAGATACTCCATTCTGAGCTGCACCACGATTTCGAGCCATATTGTAAAAATGTATGATGCTACGTGGACAAACATTGAGACTATACTAAAAGATAAGACTCTCTCCCTTACTACCGACGGGAAGGGGGGGCCCACAAAATTACCAAATATCTTCGAGTGTTTGATTTTAGGAATAAGTGACAGCCTTACTGTGGGGCAACCCATGCTTAGTGCAGCACTCACCCTTTGTTCATGACTGGAAACTTGACTGCTTGATTCACTGTTTACCAAAATTATGAGCTATTGATACAGCATGCAGGCTCAATGTCTTTTGGCCGACCAGGGTTTGTTAGGAGTGGGAGAGAGCACAGTGTTTGATCGACTATTATTAACACAACAAGCGCAATGTATGCGGCGTGCGGAACTTAAATTGTTTTGCACCATTTTCCTTGTTTAGGCTGTAATCATGAGTGTAATTGAAGCTCAATCAATCAACCAGTAAAAGATGGCAGCACTGTTAACATTAGCATTAGCCACACCCCACTCTGCAGAGCAGCCTCACATTGTTTACCTATTGACACTGTTACCCTGTGATACATGAAGAGTGATTTATTAGCTTAACACTAGTCAATCCAATGTCAGCCTGGGTTTCATCACTGTCCATTATCCTTCTTTTTCCTCTTCTACTCTCAACATTGTCCTCTGCCAATTAACTTCTGTTCATGTAACCTTTAGTCTTGTCAGAAAGTGCTGCTGTGAGGAGCCAAGAGGTAGTAAAACAGTCCATCAAATTTGCAGTAAAATCTGCTGAGAGTGCTGTTTTTTAATTTGTAATTAGTGTGGATAATAATTTGACTTTTTCACATGAGGTGGGGTAGTCATACATTGGTGATGGATTCTGGAACAACTCTAAAACACAAACTTATGCTATGTTGTTTTAATTTCTTTCAACAAAGCATAAAACATTAACTCATTTGATTCCTTTCTCATTTGCCTACAGAGCAAAAGTTTGGCAGCTTCTTCATAGCAATGTGGTTTAACTGTAGAGCAGAAAATACTCACACTGAGTCACTCTTCCCTGGAAAAATTAGAGGCTGAAAAAGGACCTTGCATGAACCCAGAGAGATTTCCAGCAGTACATGTCTCACAGTATTTCCAGTTCTCATGCTGTGTTTCAGTACATGCATCCATCTTGTTTTCAGTCATTGTGTTTCATTTTTGGTCTGTAGCCAGTGATTTAGGAGTCATTGTCACATGATGTCAGGTTAGTATACAACGAGAGATGTGATTTCAGGAAGAAGAAGCTTGCATAATGCTGAAATGAAAAACCAGTCACGCTTGTACGACACATCTTCATGCTCAGTCCAGTATTAAGAGGCTCAGACATTTTGTTATTGTGTCTGAGTCGGTCAGAAGTGGAGTAAATATTAATATCACAGAGGAGAGAATTTGGGACACATAACATATTTTAAACCTTACTGGTGAAAATGTCACAAGTTTCCTTAAAACTAAGCTACAGCATTAGCTATTCTAGGTCACTTTCACGTAGTGGGCTCTAATTTCCTGGCGCAACTCAGGGTGGCACAGCCTGGCGCATCCCACGCACCCCACGCAGTGGTAATTTTGTCCGGTGCACCACCGTGCGCAGCCAATTTGGCAATTTGGTAGACCGGCTGCGCTGAGATGGGTGTGACGGTGCACCAGGGGGAGGTGTCGAAAGATTCAGCTTGGCGCAGTGACAATTTCATGCCAAAAAAACGCGCAGAAGGTGCGCTGAAAGCTCGCCAGCTCCAACCTGGTCTATTCTCGGCGCAGGCGAGGCGCACCCCGTGCAGTGGTAATTTGGTTGACAGGCAAACAGTGCACACACGTCACCAAAACCTCACAGGCAGGTATCCAGAGTGTCAGGCACATTTCAATGCAATAAACAATCACAGCAACCACTATTTAATGTAACCGTCTGAACCAGCACATACATTTGTATCTATATTAATTGTCCTGTCACATTTGATGTCAGATCAGAGACTTTTGTCATAACGGAACTCAACCTGACGGCAGCTGGAAGTGTGACACAAACTAACGAGTTCACATCTCTCAGCCAGCCACATCATCCGATACGGAGTATCCGGCTTCTCTCATCTCATGAAATTCAAAAGAAAAAAGAGAGAGACGCTCGCTGAATAAATGTAAGTCACTCAGTGTCTTAAGGATTTACCTGTGATTGCCCATATTTCTCTGTTTTGATCTTTGTTCTTAACATGATCTAAAAAGATGGAGTAAATTATTGTGGGGAGGATGAGGAGGAGATATATTATCACCAAAGGTTCTGCTATTTGGCGATGACAGACCAGGAATGCAGGTGGATCACAAGCATGATGCATGGATTAGCCTGCTGCTGTGTTTAAATGTAATTATCACTTAATTTTGTACTCCTATTCACAACACAGGAACAGATTACATCTGTCCCGCGAGGTGGTCCACACGGTGACGCGCATCGTGACCTCCGATGCGCAGCCCGGTGGCCCCTGTGCTCTCCCAGTTGCTGCAAAAGTGACAGCAGCTCTGACCTTCATCACCACCGAGGTGAAATTGTCACTGCGCCTAGCCCGCGTCCGTTTTAAGGTGAGGACAGGCGTTCATTTGATTGGTGAAGATTACACTCGGCTGTGTTTAACCCACTCACACCTTCTCTCCTCCCTCTCTGCTACTTGCGCCGGTGGGAAAGATGGAGGCGTGGGTGCGCCTCCCTGCGCCAAACTGCGCTGGTCACGAAACTTGCAAAATGCCCTGGACACACCCTGTTGGCGTGGCGCAGGGGCGGCGCAGGGCAGGTGTGCCGCGCCTGCGCCTGGTCTACGAAATAAGAGCCCATAAAGTTCAGTGGACTCAGTTTGGTTCAGGAATTAAGTTGCATCATTGTTGCATTTTTCATTGATTCTGTTATCTCTCACACTGCTCTTTGTCAAATATTGTGCAATATGGCCACACCATCATATTGTTGCACTTTGACTTGGTAATACAAATCAGGGCATTGAGGATAACACAGTTTAGCTTGAAGCAGTCAAGAAGTATTTTGAGCTATACACTAAAGCTAAAGCAAAGATCGAGTTCTTCCAGTGCTCTCTTTATGTCAGCATAACTCAAACACACACATGGTTATAACCTCTCTGCTCTCACTCAGCCACAGTTTAACAAACTTGATATTTGATATGCAACCCTTAGATATTGAGCATGTCAGTTCTGCAAGCATTAAAAGAGAAGGCACCTCAAACATCACCATTCAGAAAATCATAAACAACTGGTCTCTTAAAAACCTAAGTCAAAGACAAATAGTGATTTTCCTCACATTTACACTTCTAGACTTCTACTCAATTTAGAGCATATTCCCTTAAATGCTTCCATCTTTTTACTCTCCTCCTCATCTCTTTCCTTCCCCCACCCCATCCTTAAAAGTAAAGCAAACTCTTATCATATTGTTTACTGTGGTTACCAGGTGTCTCATTAAAACAAAGCCATCCATGTTTAATTAACAATATTTATGTTTAAAATAGGGATGCACAATATTGGATTTTTTTTGTTGATAAATGATATGCAGATATTTCAAAACTTATTTTCGCAGATACTGATAATTTGTCAAGAGTACAGACTTTCTACTTAACAAAAAATGACCAGTTCCTTTAATGGTTACAGTCTATTTGTGTTACAAACAGATTATTTTAGAAATTACACTATTTTTTTTTTTTTTTTAAAGTAGACTTTGAGTGATGACGAGGTAAACCATAATGGTAAATTGTACATTTTGCCCATTTTGGCTGTATCATCAGCCAAAAAATTTATTCTGAAAATCAACATTTTTGGCAAATATCTGCCAAGACAGATGTTGGTCCAACAATATTGTGTATCCGTAGTTTAAAAAGAAAATGCATGGCTATAAATAACGTTTTAATTTGTAAGAACATTTTCAAATGTAGAAGGTAATTAATGATAGTAATGATAATAATAATAATAATAATAATTATTATTATTATTATTGTTATAATAACAACATTTATATTATAGTATCACATAGAGAGATGGGAATCCAATGGGACAACCAATTCCAGTTGAGAATTGTTAACAACTTGCTTAAGGAAACAATATTGTTATTTTTTATGCTCAACAATTCCCTTATCAGTTCGTTCCCCTTTGCTTCCCTTGTGAATTGAGGGTGTTATGCACTCATCAAACAATATCAGCAGAAACACCAACAAAGGATTTAAAGATGAACTAATGGCAGAGACGAGACAGATGTGGTCAAATGTGACTTATTTTTGTCCAATGCATGCAAACTACACTAATGTCCTTACCTTTGTGGTTTCAAGCAGGAGTGGAAACACCAGCAGCTTCTGTAAGTTCTGTAAGAATTAAGTAGAGGGAGTGTTTTGTGTTTTCACTGTTTACACTGAACATCCGTAGAGGCCTGCTTTTTTCTTTGTAGAAAATCCACAGGATTGATCAGGGAATAAAGGGTTGAATTGATAGGTTGAGTCAATAATGGCATTTCAGTATAATCTTAACAATTCCCATCAGTAAAGTCATTAGCTGGATCACCAAAACAAACACAGAGGAGGGAGAGTCTGAGAACAAGTTTCTTTGTAGACTTTACCAAAAAGCTCATGGGTTGCAATTACTTGTGTTTCTTGTTGCTAATATTATGAACCGTTTCTGAAAATGTTAGGAGTGAAGTCTTCATTAGCAGCTCTGTGTTTTTAACTATCAAAAGCTCACCATGTTGTGCTGCATCTGTAGCTGCTGTGGGTTAGACTGTTTTGAAAATGAAAAGTGTCTGGATTATTGTCTCTTAGATATTTAAGACACACCTTTTTGGGAGAGTTGTTCAGATGCAGGTCTGCCTTCCGTTCCATGCCCGGCACGGTCCAGTTACCGTTACCATTGTTACCACAAAAATAGTGGCAGATAAACATCACCCACCATCTCTACAGCAGATCATCACTGGACTGGACAACATCAATTTATTTTTTTTGTGTCCAGACTTTAGTCAAGCAGGAGAATTTGTCCTACTTTTCCTCATTGCTGACAGTTTCTCTGCAGACACTACTGGTGTTATGTTGTAATAAGTTATTATGCTTTCTGGTGTCCTCTTTGGACCACGTAAACACCAGTGAGCATTAAAAGCCCATCTTCTTCATGCCAGAGTTTGTTGACACTTACATCGCACAGCATGTCCCACATTGATAAACATGTTCATCTGTATGATCTTACACAAGACGTTTATACTCTCATATTATTTTTATCATATTACGGTGGCCTGCTGGCTTTTCTCTCATAATGTACAGCGCGACTCATCAGGCAAAGTAATGCTGACTTTGACACTATGATAGAAGGCCTTCTGTGCAGCTCTGCCTGGACTTGCCCCTGTTTGAAAAACTGCAGCGCAAGCATGCATTTTTGGCATTTTTATCATCTTAATTAGAACAAAGCAACTGAGCTGTGGGTGTGGAAACAACCTGTACGAGGTTTTGGACGTCAACAGTTAAACATTGTCTTAATGGGTTTTCATCAGAATTTACACATATATCCACTCTGACCCATGGATGGACTGATTGCGATTTAAATGTCAGAGGATATAGGCCAAAATGTATTGCTTGGAGAATGCAATATTTCACACACACCAAAAAAAATTTATCAAATCTTGTACTTTTACTCAAGAATGACCTGATTAGATGTCAAGGACATGGGTTAAAGGTCAAAAGTCATTGACTTTTAATGGAAAAAGTCACAGGAATATGAATAGAATAGTTTAAGTTTGTCTTTAACCCAGTCAAAGAAAAACTTTGTAACTTCAGTCAAATGCTTCAAATTGTAGCTCCTCTGCAGCTCCAGTAAACAATTAATTTGTAATCCAGACAAAAATATAATTCTTCAATTGCTCCCTCCACCCAGTTATCATTTAAATGCTTTTGTTATAACATGTCAGGATTTTGTCAGAGAAAGTTTTTAAGCAGCAACTTAACACAACTTCACAGGGACATATGGAACTTTGACCTACAGATGCAGTTTTTAGCTTAGACCGCTGGGAGCTGAACAAGAATTGACTGAGTGGAGCATCTCTCTGTGATCTTATGCATGGTTGGAGGTTAAGTATCGCTTGTTTAAGGGAAAGAAGGGGAGGGGTCTTGACCCACAAAAATGTAATGAAAAGCCTGATCACCCTAATATGATGCAAAGGTTGAAAAAACTGTAAAATAAGTTTTAGGTCATATCTCTCAGCTGTACCTTAAATGTCATTGTTGAAGAGAGTGACCTTCTCGTTCTGTTCTCCATCAGTGGGTTTCATGGCTCACTGAGTCCATTCAAACAGAACTGAACAAACATTCAACTCTGAGTCTTACAGGTGTTTGCCCGAAAGGCACAGACCTAGATTCAATAAGGCTTTTAATAAAGTGACTGTTTTGACAAAAAGATTGTAACTCTGAAATGTGACGTATGTTTGCTCCATCCTTTTAAAATAACAGAGTTAAAATTATGTCTGAGTGCTTGTGAGTGTCCAGGCTGCTGACCTGCTGGAATTTGACGAGTGTAGCTCTTGAAATTTCCCGGAAAAAGCTGATTCTTTTGGACAGCAATTTGCGGGTTGGCAAGACCAATGAAACAGCAACAATATATTACATGAAGTTAATAAATTGATACACTACAGTGAGCTCTGCAGTCATTTTGGTGAGTTTGTTTTACTTCTACATTAAGAACATCCAACTAACTGTGACTTAACTGAAGGGTGCCAGTTTACCTATGTTTGATATTAATAAATATGGATCACAGTAATGATGTTGTGTATGAGGAGGAGAATATTATTTATTATTGCAGTATCTTGTATATTGCATCTACACGTTTAATCATGAACCTGTTAAGGCATGATGCAGAGAATTAACAGCTGAAGTGAAGAAATAAAGCAGGTGTCAAGGTGAGTGAGCAGCGTATTTAAAAATATGTTAAACATCATACAACTTGCTGTTGAAAGGTGTGTTAATTTTTTTATTTGCCTATTATGCTTTCAATCCTGCTTCCTTTCAAGCCTATTATATTTCACTCACTTGTGCATGAGAGCAGAGGAAGATGCTTGCAGAGTCGCTGTGCATAAAGCTCATAAGGCCAGACAAAGATGTCTTTTTTAATTGCTGTTAAAAAGGTAAAAATAAGTTTTTGCTCTTACCTGTGTCAGAGAAGGGCCCTGTCTTTCTGACCCTGCTTGCTTGTAAGTTCAAACTTATGTGTTAAGTGGCTGCTGCTGTTAAATGTTTCTACATTTTGCTAGGCGTTTTCATCTTGCATGCCACTTTGTGCTGCATTTTTAATGTATGAAAAGTGCTCTATAAATAAAGTTTGATTGATTGATTGATTGATTTCGTAAACTAACAGCTGGCGACTTCCACTGTGAAGAATTCATAGGAAATGCTAATTGTTTGTTGTCTAATTTGACCGTGTTTTGGTGTAGCTGTGTAGCAGTGTGTACTGAGGCTTGCTTAGGCTTTCTTCTGGACCGATGCATGTACCCAAACTGCTGCAGGATCATGACATGAGATTGCTTTTTTGCCCTGTGTAGCTTTTTGCTTGCTGCAAACCCATTTTCTCCCAAACTTCAAGTGGCAGTGTCTTCCTAAAAGTCCCATGTTTAGCATGGTCAACTTGAAGCTCATGAAAAAGAAAACTTGTTGACAACATAAAGAACCAAAGAGTTGAGTGGTTGTGTTTACTCATGTCATTAAGACTAAAACGGAAGAGCAAATGGTCCATGTGGCTGCCAAATTTAGAGGCGAGACAAGGAGAAGGAAATGTAGTTGCAAGGCCATAACATAGCATATTGCTAGATTACTGGCAGCAATAGTTCCTCAAAGTTAAAACTTTTTGGTATGTGCACAGCCAGGTGAAAGAAGTTAAATAGGTACAAAGATTACAGGATACACAGATAACAGGGAGACAAATGTGCGTCACTTCTTATCCAACAGATCAACATACACTGACTTTGGCAAACAAGATCACAGTAGACCTGCAGCATTGCTTTTGGTCTGAGTTTAACCTTCTGTGCCTCTGGACGCATCTACAGAGTGCCCAGGGTGAAGACTAAGAGCCTGTTTACATGACAACGTAAAACAGCTGAAAACTGAGAGTTTTCATTGTGTTTGCACCTTCCGTTTACACTAGAATGGTGCCTGAAGTGCCTGAATCAGGAAACTTTTGAAACTGGGGTCTAGGGTGAGAAGTTTTGAATACGTTTTCGGATCTGTGTCCGTGTAAACAGGAATCACCATTTTCAGTACTCTCTCAGATAAAGGTTGCACGCACACCTGGGAATAACCACAACAACAACAGCTATCAAGCAACGTGTGCTGCTAACCTGCTAGGTTTGTTATTGCTCCTCCAACAAAATGTGGATTTGCTGCGTCAATACTCTGACCAGCAGAGACACACTCACCATTGTTGTTAGTGAAAAGTTTGTGTTCACCAGAAAGCGTTAGTGCGCAGACGCGTGTTGTAACACTGCTGTTTCACTACCAACTGACATCGCCAAATATTGGCCTGGCATGCACGCTAATGTCATTCTTGCAGATGTGTGTGTGAATGCAGAGCACTTTTGAAAATACAAAGAAAAAACCTTTGTGTTTCTGGTGACAACATTGTCATGTAAACGGGCCCTAAAAGAGGTATCACATCCTTTGTACCACAAGGCATCCTGCTGTTAAATAAGGTCTGATCACAAAATATAGACTTGGCACACCGCACTTTAAGGATCCCGACACTTGATTCGGCTTACTTTACTCACAGTGCTTTCATTACGTTTTTTACTTATTTATTTATTATTATTACCTAGATTTTTTATGTATTCTTGACCAACTATTTCATGTTTGTTACGTGATGTCCTATGTGGCTGTTGATGTCTTCTGTAGATTAGATTTTTATGTTCTCTGTTCAAGACAAATTACCATGGGGCAATAAAGGTCTCATTCAGGTGAAAACCTGCTGCATGGGACCTCCACGAAGGGGTTTGTCCGAATGTGTGACATGGCTGTCTAGGCCCTCGCGACCTTATGGATGCATCAACCATTAAACAGGCCTTACTAGATGGTATTAACCAGTTTTCACATGGTGAAGAGATACAGTATGCTCATCATTTTGGGGATAAAATGGACTAAAGGTTTATTTAAGATGGAGTTTATGCAACAGACACAAACAGAATATTGACACATGTTTTCAGGAAAAATGGAGGGTAAAAATATTGAATATAATATAGATTTGCTGTTAACAAATGCTTAGTCTCAAAAACAAACTGCCACTGTACCTCAAACTAAGAGTCAGTAAAAATGATTCCCTTTAGTAACATAATATTACAGTGTCGTGAAAAAAACAGCATTTTAAACAGCTTTACAGAAAACTGGCCTTTTTACTCAACATTTATACTATTCTCTTTTAAAAATCTTAAAAAATAAGGACTCAGTAATATATCAGACATTAACAGACAAGGTTTTGTATAAATAAAGAATACATTTTATCTGCAAATTGTCCTTTCCGACTGAATGTTTGGAGTGCTTGTTAAGGTAAGGTAAGGTTCACATTCTACTGAGTATCTTTGACAGACGTATAAAAGCCCTAAGTAGGCAAGGGACAAGCAAACCTCCATAACAATGTGCTTTAAATAGGTTGGGTAATTTTGTCACACCCATCTGCACAGACTGTAGATTCCCATTGTCACTACTTGTAGACAGTTCTGAAGGTGAGGGTGTGGAGATAAAGACCAAAATGAACATGTCAACATTTTTGTGGACAATACCTGTTTGCTGTCAAAGCAATGCAGGAATTAACAAGTCAGCCTAAAAGCTGTACTTTGTCTGAAAGATATCTTGGTTTTAAGAATGTGTTGAAGCTTACAGAGCGCTTAAATGACCTTGTTTACTTCTCTTCCACCAAGATAATCTCTGTTTATTCTGGTCCCTAGTGTTTTGCTTCCTGACATGATTATCTCTGAGGATCATGACAGGTCACAAGAGGTTGATATTCTAAAATCTACCGTTGAAGCACTTTCTTATTTTTCAAGAGTCATTTTTGAAAGCAAGTTTTGCCGGGCTCAAAATACACAATAGTCATATTAGCTCATGTCTTCTCTGACTAAGATGTGAGATAGTACCTTTGTCAACAGCTGAAGTTTTGTTAAAACTGGCAGCCTTCACAAGGCTTGGTGGTGATTGGAATCGAAAACCAATCCCAGCTGCGAATCGGTAACAATCTTCTCAAGGATCCAATATCATTAATCCTTTGGCTTATCAATTCCTTTATCAATTCCTCCCACTTTTTTCTGCATGCTTTTCAAATTAAAACCACCATGCTCTTAACAGAGGCAGCCAGCAGTTACAACAACAAAGCCGTTAAAAATCATAGCAGACAGAGAGCAGAAGTGGTCAGAACTGTGGCTTGATTTTTGACCAAGGGAGCTTTCTGAATATCAGGAGTGTTATGTGTTTGACATTGTTGCCACTAAAAACCTGTGTCTGCAAACTTTTACCAACACATAAAAATCAGCAGGAATTGATAAGGGAATTGTTCCAAAATCAGATCAGTATGCAGAATCGATAATGGCACTGGTATCAATAAACTCATTCCCACCCCTATTGTGGAGTGCTTCTCATTGGCATTTAATAATGTTATCGTACCAAAGTCAACTTTTACTTCTCTCAATAGAAAATGAGTTAGATTATCATTTTTGCCTTTTTGTGATGGTAAATCCCCCAAGAAACATTTGAACAAAGTCAAGGCATGATGTTGTACCACTAAAAGCAGCTGAAGACCAAAAACTGTACTCACAGTAAGACTAGTCAGATCACTTTCTCCTACGCCATTGTTGTTGACAAAAAGAACATCAGAAGTCCAGCCCTCTCTTAATTTTCAGTGTTTTCCCATTTCCATGTAATCGAAACAGCACAACCCAACACCTACAGTACCCCAACTCCAAATGAGAGGCACAAAATAAATTATTTCAGCAGGATGTGAGCATCCTTTACAGGTTTCAGTGACTAGTTTAGCCCATGGAGAATTTCAAAATGAAACTTGTGTCAGGACTGGCAGTGTACTTGCAGCAACTCTGCCTCCACTTTCCTTAACCACCACCCTAAAGAGACAAACTCTTTAATCGTGGGAGAAATGGTGAAATTGATTGGGTAGTAAGAGTGAAGTGACACCGATGAGCGACGCGATGTTTCAAATGTTGAACTTTTTTTTAACAGAGAGTTCAGTATGTTGAAAACAGCTGCTGATGCTAGGAGCTTTTTTCTGCTCAGGACATTAAGCGCTCAAATGGCTGGACAACAAAACTATACAACACTTAGATTGTGTTGAATGTATGTGCATGCAGTGCAGAAAAACAGCAGCTGTGAACACAGGCTGAATCCATAATTAGTTGCATGGCTGGAATCACCATAATCTAGTGTGTTGTCAGGAGGCCAAAAGTCAACCTCAGTTCCACAACTTTGTTACCAGGTTGACTTTAAAGCAACATTTTTCAACCTGGTGACCTTTGCTGGTTGCTCCATGAAAGCCTCAGTAACTAATAGCTGATGCTGCCCATTATTTCCCAGTGCTTTTTTACAGTTAATATTAAATTTGACCCACAGTTTAGTGGTGTCATTGTTCATACATTTATGGTTCAACGTTTTCAATGTCTGTCTGATTATCAGTGCACTTGTACTCAGTACAGGAAAAGGCCCTATCATCCTCTTCTTTATTTATTTTGAATTGTGCTTTTACTACATAAAATGGTGCTGTGATAACCATTTTCTTGAAACTGTCATCATGATACTTCATATTCTGATGATTCTTCATTTTGTTCCTGTCATTTTTAAAATTTGGGCTACTCCTCACTTTTTTTGCTGCTCAAAATGAGGTGGTGGTCAAATGTTTCTCACTGTGTGCACATGAATGCATTTTGGGTGTACTGGCACAACCACTAAAGCTTTGACAGACAACATTAGAAATAAAAAAATGTGTAGTTGAATTCAGGATAATTTTCTTTATTAAAAACAAATCCACCTCTTATAAAAGATATGGGATAAAATTTGAAGTGGTCATCCACAAAGTTAAATGGAAAGCTGTTGAATGTTGAACTGAATTCGGTTTAGAGGGGTATGGAGGTCCTCCCAGAAAACATGCTCTGTTTTATGCATATTAGTACTGTAATAATGTGAAACAACAATAAGACAAAGACTTATTTATCTTAAAATACAGACTTCATTATGACCTCAGCCAAGGAGGTCATGTATTACCGGTGTTTGTTTGTTACTTTGTGAACAGTATAACACAAAAAGTAAAGAATAATAATTTTTCGATGTAGTGTTCAGACAATTTTAGTCATGGCACAACAAGAAAGAAGTGATTTGATTTTGATGGTGATCCGAATCCTGATGTGGATCCAAGAATTTTTTACAAAGATTTGTTAACAGGGCAGCTTGGTGGCGCAGCAGGTACTTCACGTGCCTCACAGTAAGAAGGTCACCGGGTCGATCCAGGCAGGGCCTTTCTGTGTGGAGTTTGCATGTGTTTCCTGTGCATGCGTGGGTTCTCTCCGGGCCCTCCGGCTTCCTCCAACAGACCAAAAACATGCTCATTAGGTTGAGTGGTGACTCCAAATTGCCCTTAGGTATGAGTGTTAGTGTGGTTGGTTGTCTGTCCCTCTATGTGGCCCAGCGATTGGCTGGCCGCTGGTTTTCGCCCAATGTCAGCTGGGATAATGGATGGATTTGTTAACAGTGCGAGATGGGGCAGTTTTCCACATTTTTGACAATAACTCACCAGACGGTATTGAATTTCCTTGGCAGAGGTTTGTCAGATCACTTTTGGCTTCCTTCTAATTGTATTTGGCTGCATATGTGTCTGAGTGTATATGTGTAATCAGCCCCTTCCCGAAACAAGCAAAAAGAAAAAATTCATATGTTATTTAGCCATATTGCTCAGGCACTTAGTTTTTCATTGGTTGCAGTAGTCTCTGTGGTTTGGTCTAGGCCAAACACTTAACTCCAAATGCCATCATGTTTCTTGGTTGGGTACCACTGTGTAATCTGTCATGTCTGTCAGTCAACATATTTATGACACATTGATCACATGACCTAACACAGTGATCACTGTAAAAGACATATAGATATTCTAACTAAGGCATTGTAGTGTCTGAGGCTCATGACTGAGTTATTTAGTTGCACAGCCTGCCTGGTCAGAAGTTACCTTGCATTAAACTACGCATGTTTGACGCACAAAACTAAAGAACCCTGTGGTGACAAACCTAGTTGTGTTTGTCCTGAGGTCGTAAACCAGGTTTTGTTTGTTCTAAACAATAAGGAAAAGAATGTAGTACAAGAACTGACGCATGCAAAACCATAAAGATGATTCAAAGTAAAATCATCCGTCTCCATGAAAGCCAGTCATGTTTCAGCTGCATGAAAATGAGGGTGACATGAAATAATGTTGATCCAGTTTTTACACTATTCCCATGAACGTAACGTCTTCTCATACATACATTAAAGTTAGAGCTTGGAGGTCTCTGTAATGAGCTGCTGAGCAGGTTTGCTGAGAAAACCTCCAAACACTGAAGTCACGACACATGAACCTTCCAGACAGGTGTTGTTGGTTGTGGCACAGACCGTCTTTGAAAGTGAAAGCAATTGTGGACACAGTAACACTGATAGGCTGTTTGCTGGCTGACCTGAACCGTGTCTCAATGAAGTTTATGAACACACACCCACACACACACACACATACACCTGTTCACACCTGCTCATTCAAGTGCAAACAAAGACGAGACACACCTGTAAGAAAATGTCATTATCACAGTATTATGACATGTTGCTTGCATATTTTACCCTATAAAACAGGGGAAATTGCTCAGATTGTGCTGTGCAATTTATTTGAGCAGCATTACTGAGGTATTGTCAAAAGAGCAGAAATACAAAATACACAAAACACGCACAAAAGGAAAAATAAACAGCCAGGATGCAAGACAAGCCAGACAAACAGGCAAATCATCATCTGGAGCTCTAACCCTGTATTATTTTTTCCAGCCCAGAGGAGACCAGTTAACAAAGAACACAGTTTTCTGTCTGTCTTTGAGATCAATCTTTTCCCGAATGTGGGCTAATTTAAAAGACATATTAAAGATAAAGGACAATTACTTTTTAATTTCCTACAATGTTGCCTCTGTGAGTTTTAGGCTGATTTTCCCAAGGATATGGAAAGACTATTCTCAGATAATGTGACAGATAGTATCTTGGTAAGAGTGAGATTAATATTTCTGTAACGCTGGAATATTAGAGACATAGATAAAACTCACCCTGCATTCACACCAAAACGATCTGAGTGTCCTCAGTGTCCAGCTGGCATTCATCTTCAATGATCGCTGGCGTCCATGAGCAATCGGGGCGATCCATGGTGAAAGAGGGAACCAAAGTCTCACATGCATTATATATACACCTTTGTCCCTCCAAATAAACTCCTGCTTTGTGCGAACGTTCTGTAAAAAGGTGGGTAAAGTCATAATAATCAAATAGGGTACTATTAAAAGGTTACTGTCCCTGTGAATATCTATTTATTTATGTAGTATGTACACAATCAAAGTCACGCACACACATATATATGCATTTATGTGAGTGTGATAACAAGAATGACAGTATATGGTCATCCAGAGCACAGCTGATCCACCTTGGTTGACACATCTGCATCGTAGCTGAAAAGTTATTGCTTTGCAATTGTAGTGCTGCCTCCAGAATTTACTGATGAAACTAGAAGGGAGTTTAGATATTAAATGTGTAAGTGCTCAAAGACCCAATGAGAAAATTATGGTTGTTTGACTGAACCGGCTTTTTGTGTTGAAAAATAGCAGGATATAGATAAGAAAAAAGTTTGCTGTGTCATTTCTTTCCAATAACATTTGGCTAATGTTGTAACATGATTTTGTTTGCAAATGAGTGGTGTATGATACCAACAGGCATACAAAGAGTTGATTTTTAAATTCATAATGACATAAATCAGTTTAAAAATTGGGAATAAAAGGTAAAAATATGGAGACATAAAGAATGAGGAGTGAGAGCTGTGAAACTTTAACCATCTGTGGGTGGCACAGTGGTGCAGCAGGTTAGTGTCTGTGCCTCACAGCAAGAAGGTCACTGGTCCCACGCCCCGTCTCAGTCAGGACCTTTCTGTGTGGACTTTGCATGTTTTCCCCTGCCTGCATGGGCTTGCAGCCAGTGCAGGATTTTCCCTGCCTCTCATCCAATGTCAGCTCCGATAGGCTCCAGTGTCCGAGTTAAACAGTATAGATGAAGAATGAATGGGTCACCATTTTGTGGTTATAAGGAGGAACTAGGGAGTTTTTCCTTAAGGTGGTACAAGGGTAAAGAGATTTCAGTATATCAAATAAAATGTATATGGTAAATGGTAGGTGGGCTTGAGCTTAATTAGCACTTTTCTAGTCTTTCTGACAACACAAAGCAGCTTTACACCTCCGGTCACAGCTACCCATTCACAAACACTCACACACTGATGGTTTAGAGTTTCTATCTAAAGCTGGGTACACACATAAAGACTATCAGGCTGTTTCTGTCCCGACTTTCCCCCTTCCCAACCAAGGACGCAAATGCTCGATTATCTTATGTCTTATAGGATTGTCCTATAAGATTGTTCTGTCGTCTGAGGTATGTCAAGAGTGAATTTGTCCCAATAATTGGCGCCGAAGCAGGTTGGGACCAACAATTGTTAATACTAAACGTGTTCAATATTTCCGAAGTCATGACTCCGTAAAATGTGACGTGGAACAGAATGTATCCAATCAAGAAGAGAGCTGACTGAGGAACAAGGAAACAGGCGTAAATAAAAACAAGCACGCCCGACCTGAAACATAAAGATCGGTGGAGCTAAGAAACGAAGAACCAGCTCACATGTTCACGCTGTCTCCAGGATTTTTCCACAGTCTTCTTTTCAATTTAGTTCCTGATTTTCCATCAAAAATAGTCTTCTTCTTTTTTTTATTTAGATCATGTATGATCACGCGAGATTTCTGTCTTTGAGGACTAGATTCTAGATCGAAGGTGGGACAGAATGGTTATGTGTGTGGTGTGCTGTGTTGAGATTGTTGGAGCACACCACACACTGTATGATCAACTGTTCAATGCCTGATTTTTTATCTTCATTTATGGGGTCTCTAACAGATAAAAAAAAATCTCTTCAGATTCAGAAAATCCATATGTGTGTACACCACTTAAGTTGTTCATCAGTATTAACACATTCACACCCTTTCATACCCATTTACATGCCACTGACGCTTTAGTGGGAGCAATTTAGGATTCAATGTCTTGCCCAAAGACACATCGACATGTGGCCAGGGATGGGAATCTAAAACCATTTCCAGTTGTGAATCGATAAAAGCGTCCTCAAGCAATATCATTCTTTCTTTTGCTTATCACTTCCCTTAACAATTCTTTACACTGTCAGGGGTCAGAAGTTGTCAAAATTGCAGCCTAATTCTTGGTGAAAAGGCACTTATTTCACAACTTTCAGTAAGTTGAAACACTAGAAACTCGCAGAGGCATTTATCTATGCAGCACAGCATTGAATAAGGGGTTTCAGGCAGACAAATTGCATTTAAGAATGGCTCACAAACGAACAGCTTACTCACAATTGTGAATTGGTTCTCATTGTTCACTTAAAAGAGCCATTCAAAAGACTCGACTTGTTCGTGAACGAACAAGTGCAGACATCTCTAGTGCAGACAACTGCAGACATGCTTGCAACGCAGTAAAGAAACGAGTCACAACAAGCACACAGGACCCTTTAGAGTTGCTGAAGAGTTTATCTGATGACTGTAGGCAGAGGCAGGCTAACACTACCCATTGACTCCCAGTGTTTGAGCTAAGCTAATTGGTGGTGGGCAAGCTTTGGCTGTCTCTTTCTTGTTACTGCACGCAGAGTCGAAAGAATAGTGTCAATCTGCTTGTCATGCACTGGGGAGTGATGAAAATCATGAAAGCAAAAAAAGTTGGCGTGTCCCCTTAAAAGAAGAGTATTTTGTTGTTGTGCCTTGTGTATGGTAGCAGACAAAGTAGTCGGTAGCTGTTTTCCATGTCTGAACAGATCACATATCGTTTGGCTGATTCACTTCATCACTCTGTCTCCTCTTTAGTTGTTTTTATGAAGTGTTCCTCTGCAGGAATGCACTCAGCCTTCAGAGCTTTGACTTGTGGCAATCTCTAACAGATCAGATAATAAATAATGATTCATCACAGGTTCAGTTCAGGGAGAACACTTGAAGAGGAATCAAACCTTCAGGGGTCTAAACTGGTTTTACCATATGTTCTGTTGAATTTGTATTTAACTGACTCCATGGTGACTGATGTTAACGTTTGTTAAGGATTATTTGGATCTGTTTATGTTTCTCTGGTTCAGCAGACTCTGCAGAGGTAAAGGGAAAAGAGAGCAATACCTGTGGGGGAGAAAAGGTGTAGAGGTTTGGGGAAGAAAATAATCCTTTTCAGATTAAGGTTATTCCCTCCACAAAGGGGACTGTGAAATGTGTTTTATGCTTTAGCTGTCAATGCATTTGTCTTATTCTAGAGATTTAAGCTTTGTATGAAGAAAAAAAAACGTCAACTTAACATGTCAGATAACAAAAAGGTGCATTCACACCGAATGCAACTTGGGCAACCTGGGCGACCACTTTCCATGTAAAGGCAATGTACAGCTGTGATGGGGCGAGGTTAACCCTCCAGTGACGCGATCTGGGTGACTTGGTTGCTTGAATGCCAAAGTTAAAAAATTTGAACTCTTCACGCGATATCACGTGTGGCTGTGCGACGACAGCCAATCAGCATTGTGTGGGTGCGTGAAGGTACCCATGACAAACTGTTTTTATTTTGGTTCACAGAGTGACAATCCATGTCCGTGTGGGAAACATTAGTTAGTGAGTACATTAGTTCTGCCTAGATGGGACCACAGAGAACTCACGGATGATGCTGCTGCAGGACCATCAGCTGCAGTGTTTTGTGGTTGGTAGGTGAGTGAAAAGGACACAGTTGGAATAATGCCAGCTAATACATCCTATTATACGATATGATGGGATCGCGGTGAAACTCAAGCAGACGTGACGTCACTGAGCGACGGGGACGGTGACCAAAATGAGCTGTTTATGGACTGGCAACGTGACTTGGGTGGGTGACATGATCTCAGTCGCCAAGTCGCGTTTGGTGTGAATGCACCTTTAGAGAGAATTAGTGTTGTACCAGACTTTGTAAAATTTGGCTTGACTGTTTTATACAAAGATTAAACATTTTTCAGTTTTCCTGGCTTCTTGCATTAAAAATGCTAAAATGCTCAAAACTTGTAGTGACTTAAAGCCAGTTGTTAAACAAGTTATTGGACATTAAACTTGATCAATGTTGTAGTTTTTGTCCTAGATTAAGGACTACATGATCCACAGGAACGCCTCACCTTTGGGCTGCATGCTGTTGTGACTGACAGGTTCAGTTAAAGAAAATCATCTGCTTGAATACGTCTGCTTCCTCCACCTATGAGATCATAGTGAAGAGTGACAAATCTGTCAACGGCCAATAGAGAAAGACGCCAAAATGCTTTAAACTTAACCGGTAATTAGTGATATGATGTGACCTCAGGTTTGAACTGCTACACTGAAGTATTATTATCCACAGTTAGAGTCTCAGTTGGTCGATAGGAGTGAAATGTCAAAGTGATTGAGTAAAAATGTGACACTGATATGCACTGTGGGTACAGGGTTTGCTGTTTTCTCATTCTATATCCTTTTAAGGCTGCCAGTTTGCATACACTTAGATTTTTATTGGCTAATTAAAACACATGTCACAGTTTAATCTGCTCTGGCAAGCTTTACCCAGTTTCTTTGTAAAGGCTGTCACATTTTTGGTTAACAATGTGCCTGCTACCAGATTAACCAGAAACATATCAACAGTAACAGGTCATAGGGTTTGTTGTTTTGACAGCCTGCTTACACCTGTGAATATCAGAAACATTACACTGCACACCTGCAACAAGGACACCTCACCACAAGCATCCCAACTTTGTTTTGAACTCCTCTCTAATCTTTGTGATGATGTTAATAATGCACTCACACAATGACCTGTTTATTATTCCCTCTGTATTTTTGTGCACATTCATTTAAATCCCTACCATGTGTTTCTGTATGATTTTGATTCAGGTAAGAAAAAATATGTGCAAAATTTGTGAAGAAACTGGGCCTCATTTATCAATATCTTTTTAAACCTGTATTATGTTGAAATCAAGTTGAGTGCTCTCAACTGGAACAAAAATTTGGGGGGATTTGTCTGCTTGGAGTTTGTCAGAATTTGGTATACATAATGTTATCTAAAGCGATTTAAAACAAACACCTTTGCACAAGAATGTGTGCAAGCTTTTTTTAAGATTTCATACAGGAAACATTGAAAACTGCTGTTGATTTGCAGAGCATTATCTTAAAGTTTTAAAATGTGGAGGATTAATGCAGAGGATAAAACCTCTGCATTAACTGAAATGTTGGTTCCTCATGGAGCACAGTCTTTATAAGATGAAAACCTCAAATTTCAAGAGCAAAAGTTACACAGTACAGAGCGAGTTTTGGGGGACACAATGGACGACACAGATTTGTCCTTGTTATGGTTTTATTTTGCAGTTTGTACTGGCTTTAGAAAAGGTAATGTTACTTCCTGTCTAAAACCTGCTTTTATTGAGAAGTGCAAAAGAAAGATCTTTTGTTTTCAGCAAAGTAGGCACAGAAAAACAGCTCTGCAGCAGTATAGGGGAGCAGTAAAGAATAAAATGATTCATGTTGATTACCTTTTGACTCGTCCACTGAACTTTCGATGACTTCTTTTCAGACGAGAAGTGAGTAAAGATGTCCTTAAGTCACTTCAGCATGGGCAAGTACTCTGCTTCTTGTTGTAAATGCATTGTCCTCTGGGTGAGGGGATGGGGGCTCTCTACTTGGTCAGTCTACACTAAGTGAGACTCCACAACCTCTCCAAACATATAAAAGGGAGTAAAAGCGTCCTTACCTCACATCAGCATCGGAGCTACAGATGTTTTAAGTTGCTGCTTCACGTTTGTAAATATATCGTTCTCTGGGTGAGGGGATGGGGGCTCTCTACTTGGTCAGTCTACACTAAGTGAGACTCCACAACCTCTCCAAACATATAAAAGGGAGTAAAAGTGTCCTTACCTCACATCAGCATATAGGAGCAACAGGTGTTTTAAGTTGCTGCTTCACATTTGTAAATAGATGCTGTTCTGGGTGAAGAGTGAGACACTTTTTCTACTCTGTCAGTAAGCCATATGTGAAAATGGTGAGAGAGAATGGAAAACTGTTGAGAAAGCTTTGATTGTTTTCATAACATTATAAGTTGAGTAGTTCAAAAAATGAAAATACAGAATTTTGTCTTGTAAGCATACATGCCTGTTTTGTATATTAAATGTAGTAGATGTCAATTTATCTCTGTCACTCAGTTTATAAAAGCCAAATACTTTTTGATGGGCATGGCTGTGTGCTCCACACTGTATAAAATTCAGGATGTTAGGGTGTTAACTCCAATACAAACATATTATTATTGCTCTTTTATTCTGCAGAAAGCTCATTCTTCCAAAAGCATTGAAATAAGGTGAGGAGCAGTAAACAGGCAGGAGTAACTAAACAAACATGACCTGGTTTTGAGCATGAAAGCCATTCTTGCTTTTAAATGCATTTTTTTCATTCAAAGTATTTTTTTTTTTACCACAAAGCTATAAACAAAAACAGGATAGCTGTCATGACAAACAGAGAGGAGCGGTGGAATTATGTGCTGTGACCTAAGTGTTCCAGTGGTGCAGCTTTTTTTTATAACAAGAATTTCAACCAAACAGCTGCATGTCCACATTACTGCCGCACACTTTAAGAAGACATGTGGTCTTACCTGCTGAACTGTTTAGACTTTCGTGCCTCCAAGCTCTGCTCTTGAATTGCTAAAGTTTAGCATTTGCGTAGAATAGAGAGAGTCAGTCTGGATTTTCTTCTTAGTTTGTGAGAAAATGATGTGAACACATCATTTTACATATCAGAGAAAATGCAAACACTTTGGTATAAACCTCCCAGTGGGCACCTGATGTCAATTCAAAATCCTTTGACATCAATTTGATATATGTCAGATAATGATTTAAAGAATTGTTATTTTCACATTATTTCTATGTCAAACTTTTGTAAAAAAAAAAAAAAAAAAAAAAAAAAAACAATAAAAATGCACAGATGGAAAGATCCTGCACTGTGATGCAGAACTTGTTAACCCGGGCGACGCAATAGCGCTAAAAGACTTGACAGGCACCCACACAACTTCCACTCCTTACCAGGATTCAAACCCCCACCACCCATTTGCTAACCCATCACTCTACCAGTTGAGCTGACCAGCCACTCCTGAGATTGCAAACTACTAAGTACCTGATGTTGGTTGATGTATTTTCTGCATGAATATTTAGATTGAGAGGTTAATAGCCTTTTGCTAGTTGCCAAGTCTTCTGTTTGTTATCATCCCTAATGCAAGAACATAAAAAATCACACCCATTGCAAAATGCTTCACCTTGAGCAGTTTTATTGGGACATCAGTGTGACATCAATTCAATGCCTGGTTTTCAGACATCAAATCAACGTCAATTCGATGTCAAGTTTTGTGCAGCAACGTCGTTTTGATGTCAAATATATTGATTAACAATGTATAATGCAGTAATTGGATGTGAGATCGATCCTTTGGTTGGATCTTTTTACAACCATAAGGAGGTCAAATCTTCTGTAGGCTATTTATAATGGTAGTCAAAATCTTGACCGATCTTCAACATCAAATTGATGTCACGGTGCCCGCTGGGCTGTAACATGATTCTGAAATAATCCTGTTCTGCGGTTGTAAAGCTTGACCATACTCATGTTGGTCTATGTCAGTTAGAAAATTGTGATGAAGTGCTACAGACTTACAGTAATGTAAAAAAAGCTTAAAATACAACACCCAAATCCAATAAAGTTGGACTGTAGTATAAAAGGTAAAAAAAAATATGATGATCTGAAAATCATTTTTCATCCATATCCACTTTAATTTTGAATATCAAAGTCTTGTTCTGAGTTCAAAACAATGGTTGCTAACTAACTGCTAAGAAAGACAACGAAAATAGCTTGAGACCTGACGTTTCTGATCGTTTTTCAGTGATCACACCACAGCCATGAGGACCAACTTTATCAGGTCATTCAATTGTGAGAAAACTCTCAAACAAGAGGTCACAACAAGATGTAATACATTGGAATGGTTGTTCCTTCTAAGTTGAACCACAATGTTGTATTTTCAAAGTAGCTTAATAATAGCTTTTTACTCTCACTTATAACGTTTAAGCTTGAAACTTCTTGAAGAGTAGGTTTGTTTGTTGAGATTATCACAAAGAGCAGAACATATAGGTTTCATAATTTTCCTCTCACCACAGAGCTTATTATCAGCAATGATCTGATTCACAGTGACAAATCCCACAGGCTTTTAGTGGACTTGCAGTCAAGGGAACCAAGCGGTGCTAACTTCTGCATGGCCCACAAAACATGTCATCCCTGCATCATTCTATTACAGCCAATATATGGGATGAATATGGACAGTTTGTATGACTATAATATCAGTTGTAAATATCAGGAATTTTTTTTATACCTGCCAATGCCTGTAACCACCTTTTTAGGCAATTATGCAGATACTGATACTGGTCTGATAATATTATGCAGCACCACATAACATATACATGTTTATGGTCCATGTATTTTTGCATATGTACTTTTTTTTTGAAGAAAACAGACAAACTTTACATCACCCGTAGCCATTTAGCTCAGATATACAAAGATATGATTGATCGATTCAACAATTTACCTTTAATTTACCTTTGCTCTGTGTCCACTTGTTAAACTTATTTTGTTTTGGGGGTTTTTTGCCATTTTTTGATGCCATCGCTTTAATTTTTCACACAGTTGTGAATTTTACTCATTTGTATGAGTTTGAATCATATCAGTTAGATAAGCCATGACTTTTCTGTAGAACAAAAAAAATCCCCTTTCGTGACACAGTGTCTATTTTTTTAACCAGTTGAAAGTTTTCAAAACCAAGACTTTTGATCATATGGCCATTACACCATAAAAACATGCAATGTATAAACATGAACCTTTTATCTGATGAACAAGCTTCAAATTTATAATTTATATTGTCTTTAATCATTTTTCAACATTTCCTCTTTGTAATCCATACAGGCAAATACAGAATTATTTCCTCATAACCACTAGAGATGGTATGAGGTTCCTACAGCCCAAAATAGTGTTTGAGTGCCACTTTAAGATGTGTATGTGGACATGGTTGTCTGTTAGTTTTGAGGGTGTGTACAGAGAAAGTAGTTTGTGCCTGTGTGATTCTTTATGTGTGTGTGAAAGGCGACAGATTCTGAGGCTGTAAATGGAGGCCAATGTGAAAGTGCCAAAAACTTTTGTAGTACCCAGAGTGTCCACTTTAGGCTGGCTGCAATAACCTGACACCTTAATGATAGTTTGTAGGAAAAAGGCAGTTTTCAATTCCTTAATGCACATACTTCCAGTCTGGTTCAGTCTAAAACTATAATACATCTATGTGCTCTCACTGTGAGATGGCTGATTTTTTATTTTAATGATGGGTTTATTGAGGATTTCAGGTTTTGGAAATAAGGAGTTACTTTTGGGCGGCCCTAAGTCACCCCTCAATACGTCCCTTCTGTCTGTGAGGAGGTTGATATGGCACGTGCAATATGGGCAGCGTCCATTAGAGGACCTTAAAACGTTCCAAAGGCTTCAGTGGAAATTAACGGGCATGGCTTCGTCCAGTTTTTCACAGTTTATGGTGTGTGCCTGAGTGTAGGTCAGATTTGAATCTGAGCTGCCAGGGACTACAGACTCTTGAACATGGGGTTGCGACCTTACAGCAAGGCCATCTGTGCTTCACCTTATAAACATCTTTTGATGTTAAAAAAACGATAAAGTACTGTGTAGATGTGGCATTAAAATAGTTTTAGATGTAGAAGCATCAAAGATGCACCTGCAGAGGGGCCTAAAAAACTGAAAGTGTTCTGGAAACACTGCTGCGGTTATGCAGCTTCTGTCACTGCCAAAGGTTTATATGAAGAGATGTAATTCAAGCCTTTATGTTTTAATTGCTTTTTACTAAACATCAAAAAAGATGAAAATGAATGAATTGCAGTACAATTAATTTTAATTTTACTGAAACTTTTATGTTTTTGAATATTCTTATTTGGAAAAGAAATAATGTTTTATCCAACTGCATCTTTAACTGAATCATTTGGATGTTTTCAATACTGTGGCACTTGAATCACATTAGATGACAGTCGAAAGGGCTAAAAGTGTGATTTGTTGAAATTTTGATGATCTTTATCAAGACTTAAGTCAATTAAAGGATAGAAGACACTTTTTGTAATAATTGTTATTATCTCTAATAACTATGAAGCTGTAAAAATGATAACTCACGTGTTTTAGGACTCAACACTGAACCACTCAAATGCACACATCAGTCAAAGTGGACAAACGGTAAATTAAGCAGCCCGATAAAATCTCATTCCTCCTTTGACACTGTACGTAAAATAAATCTGAAAGAAGTGATGAAGTTGGAGCAGTAAACTCAAACCATGCTCTGCTGCTACAATACCAGATATGGCTTTTAAATAATGAGGATAAACCATGTGGTTTACAGTCAGACAGAATGTTATATATTAATGGTGGGTATTAACACACAACTGCTGTAAGTTTTCAATAAGTTAGAGCTTTAGTTCACCGCTGGTTACTAATTAAAGTGTATGTGTTTTTGCTTAGGCATCAGACAATGATTAGCATTAATTGAGCAAAGCATTAACTTGAAATTTTGGGTGAAATGAAACAAAATAGCAGCCTAATCTTCTTTCACATTAACTGAAGTGTAGGGGGAACATTGCTTTTCATTTGATTGAATGGCCCATAAGATTTATTGAAGGCATAGAGGATGTCCAAGATGATGAACATCCTGGTTACCCATGCATATCACAAACGTCTGAAAACATTCAAAAAACTGAACAAGTTGTTCAAGATGATTAACGACTCCGTATAAGAATGAGAGCAGAAATAATCTCCATTGATGAAGAGACTCTTCTGCCAATTTTGCATCAAAATTTGAACATGACCAAAGTTTGTGCCAAGATTGTCCTTTGACTCCTGATCAAACAAGCAAATTGACGGAAACACATTTTTTAGGAGCGATTATATATTATGAAACTTGGATCTTCCAATACAATCCTGAGACAAAACAGCAGTCAATGCATCACCATCCCTAAGGATGAAGAAAGCAGGACAAAGCAAGTCCAATCTCAAGGCCACGTTTATCGTTTTCTTTGACATTAAGGGGGTCATTTTGGAGGAGTGATTCCAGAAGGGTCAACAGTGAATCAACACCTTACAAACAGGTTCTAGAAAAAAACGTGAGAAAAAGTCTGAAGAAAGAGACCACAGCTGTGGAAAAGTTGTTTAATTTTTCATCAAGACAACACTGTCATAAAACAAGGCTCAAAAAGGAGGAACAAATACTAAACACCCACACCAGCAGTCAGACAGGCAAAATGGTTTATTGATTATCAGGCAGAGTGAGGCAAAAAGACAAGGTATCACAACGGCAAGACAAGACTATGAATCATGCTGAGGACTGTGAGGTACAACGAACTGGCACAGGACAAAGGGAGACATGAGGTTAAATGCACGAGGTAACGAGGGGTGATGAGAAACAGGTGGGGAGAACACTCAGCATGCAGGTATGAGGAGGCAGGGGGCAGTGCCAACAGTAACACACCTACAACAGAGATGAGGGATAGCGTTTCAAAATAAAACAGAAAAGACAAAACATGAGACATGAAATGTGCAAAAAAAATAAAGAAAACTTGACAGACATGACTAACTCTCCAGCTCACAGTGCACTTTTGGTAGAGTGGTTTCTGTCCTAAAAATAAACCACAGTGCTGGATCACCCTCTGTATTCACCTGATCTAGCACCATGTGACCTTTTCTCTTTATCCTGAGATCATATCTGTGCTTGAAGGAATATGTTTTGAGTCTGTGTTAAGTTAAGAGCGACAGACGTTCCGATACAACTGTCTGAAGATGATCTGCTGCACTGCTGTGATCAGTGAAAGGCATGAATGCAGTGGTATGTTGGATTAGTCTTGTTTTTTTTTTAAGTCATATCTTGTAAGTGCTCTAAACAAATGCAAACATCAGTTGCCTTTCTGAATTTTCCTTTCTGCAGAACTGAGCCCACATGTTTATGGTCCTTTACTCCAAGTTGAATGTGGTTGTTGGTGTGTTTTAAGGACTAGACAGCATGATTTCACTCAACATTTGAGAGCCTTCACACATGTTAGCACATTTCCTTTTGCACACTGTGATACCAAAGTGGAAGTGTAGTGCAGCGGCTTCAGTCTGCTGGTTGTTAGACCCGCCCAGCATCTGGCAAACACACAACTCACAGCAGTTGATCCAGGCACTCCCTAATGCACACTCGCTCTGACAAACAAAGCATTCAGAGTGAAAACATTTTGTAACTTCAGGTTACGTTATTCATTTGCCTTTTTTAAAAATATCAATTACTGCTTTGCATAACATCAGACTTATTTATTCCTTGTCTTGTCTGGGCATGAATAGTTATAATGAGACACACTGCAGAGCATGAGTCTCTCCTGTTTGAAACTTAATTTTAGCTCAGCTCCAACTTTCCTTCTGGGCAGTCTGACCTTGGATCAAATCTTTGCATGAGGCTGGGGTCCAGCATTGTCCAGTCTGAACGTGTTTGTGTGAGTATTTTGTGAATGTGAGGAGGAGTAAAAACAGCTCCCACATTCAGCATTAGAACTGGATATCCTCCATAAACAGCCTCCTGTGACTCATTGCACCCCTCGTATACACGCTGAAGGGTGAGTCAGTTGAAAGCTTTCCATCCCTTGTTTAAATTTATCCAGTAGTTTGACACAAGGCTGCAGATCTGCTGAGCACGCTGAAATCAGTTTGATTTGTTTTTTTAGAGCAGGGGTGGGCAACTGGTCAATTAGAAAGGCTGAGAAATATACAAGCATAAGGAAAATTTGACAGAATTGTTAATGGAAATCTTGAATGTAGACATTTTTTTTTATAATATACAGATTTAATTGACAGTCATTGTTGTGCAAATTCATTTATGTTGACACATCAGATAGACTGTTCAATATCTGTATTAATCCATCTGGCCAACAGACGATAGAAAGTGTTTGGGAATGAATGGATTCCTAAAAAACATAAAATCAATCACGTCTATTTCAGGCCAGTTAGATAATGCAGTAGGCGGGCCCTCCTGCAGGGGTGTAATGCAAAAGTTGAGCCACGTCATAAAACAACTCACCAAAGCATGTCATAAAAAGAGTGAAAATATCTTTTCTATCAAGAAATGCTTTCTGTGTTTTTGTTTTTAATTAGATAGAGAAATACAATCCAGATTTGATTAATCTACTACTGAAGCTGTTAGCGTCTATGCTGATCACCTCCTGCTGTCGTCCCTTGTAGCTGGGCTGTGATTGCTTCGGACCACACACAGTTGTTTTATATTGGAGCTTGGTAAGATGGATTTGCCTGAATACACTGAATCAGGCAAATCCAGCTGGTGTGTAACGTTACATTTATATACTTTACTAAATGAATTTGTCTAGAAATGTCAACAAAATGTACTAAAATAACAAGTAAAATGTGGTCACTTGTGCCAAAAAAGTTGTCGAAATTAACTTGAATTCTGTGTTTTGCTCAATTAAAAAAAGTTTTGGTATTTGTATTTGAGTGTAAATATATGAATACTGTAAAATAACATCTTATATCTTATAAAAGACCCATATCAGTTCCCTGTTGGTAAAATGCAATTTTATCAGTGTGAGGATGAGACTGCCGTACAATTTTTTTAAAAACAAAATGGCCATTTGGCAATAAGGACAAAATACTGTGGCCCTCACAGTTGCCAAGCCCTTTTTAGAGGAATATAGATGAGTTGGGATTATCTTTTCAGGTACAAGCAGTGGTGTTCATTTTTCACATAGGGCCGCATACACAACTAGAAAGCACTCGGAGAGCACAAACCTCTGCCAAGGTAGCTCACATATTGCTGTTACATCTATAAGCAATAATTCCATGATAAAGTTACTATCATAATATGATTCCTTGACCCTGAAAACCCACACCTAGCACTCAGAAACATGTTGATATCATTATTAGTTTGACAGTTATTGAGCAAAAATGATTGTTAGCTAATGGCGTTTATCTGGATCACCACCAAAATCTAATCATTTTTAAAAGGCAGGGTTGGTAATCAGATTTAGACACTCTTTTTGTTTTACTGGCTAAAATGATCGTTATGTCCCGATGGCCATCAATGCATGATGTGTTCTTAAAAGAGAGTGAAAAATAGCCGCTGTCTACAGCAGGAGTAAAACAGGGAAAACGCCAACGAATACCAGCTATACCGAATTTATTCTTGAAGATTCAAAAACAAGGCAACTGGACCATGTAGAGTTTGTTGGGAAGACGTTTCACTTCTCATCCAAGAAGCTTCTTCAGTTCCAAATGGCTGGTGCTGGAAGCAGGTATTTATCTTGCTAAAGGAGAAAACAACAACAAAGGAAGGGAGGAGTTGGAGAACGACTCATAGAAACTTATCACAGGGTGATGTAACCCCTGAGAGTCGTTACCCTGAATGGGTCATTAACTCCCCCCTGTCATGTGAGGTGTTATGGTCACATGTGCCCAGGTGTGAGGGTTTGGAGAGCTTCCTGGGGAGAGAGCTTAGCAGTGCATTATATGTAGGGTGAGAGGTTGTGTCTGAGTCCACCACCTCTGTTAAGAGAAGGTTTCTCCAGTCTGGTGAAGATGGCTTCTTTAACTCCTCTTTCAAACCATCTATCTTCTCTCGCCAACACTTGTACATTGCGGTCCTCAAAAGAGTTTCCCGTGTCCTTTAAGTGCAGGTGGACCTGCTGAGTCGTGACCTGAGGACGGTGGCTCTCCTGTGTTGAGCCATACGCTTCTGAAGCGGTTGTTTAGTTTCCCCAATGTACAGGTCTGAGCATTCCTCACTGCACTGGACTGCATACACCACATTGCTCTGTTTATGTCTTGGTGTTTTGTCCTTGGGATGGACCAACTTCTGCCTTAATGTGTTTCCAGGCTTGAAGTGAACAGGAATGTGGTGTTTGCCAAAGATTCTCTTGAGTTTTTATCCGAGGTTTATCTGAAAAACTCAAGAGAATCTTTGGCAAACACCACATTCTTTTGAGGACAGCAATGTACAGGTGTTGGCGAGAGAAGATAGATGGTTTGAAAGAGGAGTTAAAGAAGCCATCTTCACCAGACTGGAGAAACCTTCTCTTAACAGAGGTGGTGGACTCAGACACAACCTCTCACCCACATATAATGCAGTGCTAAGCTCTCTCCCCAGGAAGCTCTCCAAATTTTCACACCTGGGCACATGTGACCATAACACCTCACATGACGGGGAGTTAATGACCCACTCAGGGTAACGACTCTCAGGGGTTACATCACCCTGTGATAAGTTTCTATGAGTCGTTCTCCTACTCCTCCCTTCCTTTGTTGTTGTTTTCTCCTTTAGCAAGATAAATATCTGCTTCCATCACCAGCCATTTGGAACTGAAGAAGCTTCTTGGATGAGAAGTGAAACGTCTTCCCAACAAACTCTACACAGTCCAGTTGCCTTGTTTTTGAATCTTCAAGATGACCATGACCTGGATGAATGAGACGTACCGAATTTATTAAACCAATCAAATGCCATACTGCTGTTCTGCCCACCTTCTACATTTTGCCGGCGTGCACTGACCCTGATTCAATGCGCATAGCCGAGCTGAGAGGGATCCAACTACGCTGGAGAATGGCAGAGAAACTACCCATACCCCGATTACTGGTAACCACTCTTCCTGCTAAACAGAGCAAGAAAGAAAGACGGAGGCAGAGAAGGACGAAACAAAAAGAATTTGGACAAAGCCAGGGCAAAAACAAGGGTCAACATTGGGATAGCTTTCAGCAATGGAGACAACTCAAAGAGGTGTTTCTAGGTGAGGTTTTTTCTTCCTGCTGAGTGAGACATGACTAGTCGTAGTGCAAAACAAAAAAAACGATGTGCTGAGGTTCGGTTTTGAGTCGATGGTTTTGAATCAGTCATATGGTCGCGAATCAGTGGCACTCGTGTATGTGAGTTGTTTTGGAGGAGCTCCAGGGAGGGGGAGGGGAGGGGCAGGATGGAGTACTGATGCTAGTTTCCCGTGACTACCAGCCCTACCTTTAAGTTGGGCCATTACTAACGTCTCCTGAAAATTTCAGCAAACTCTGTCCAGCACTTTTTGCGTAGTCTTGCTGACAAACAAACAAACATAACCTCCTTGGCGGAGGTAAGTAAATGCAGTGATGACTGGGTCACATAAATATAGATTTTAGAGGTCATAGGTAAAGTCATATGTCCACTTTGACTCAAGCACAAACTGGTAAGACTGGGCTAAGGTCAAGTGTCCTTTGACCTCATGGTCATTTCATCCTGGTATATCAAGAATTCTTCACCAGATTCAATGTTCTGCCAGACTTTGCACAAATATCCTTTCGGACTTGTTGATGTGCTGATTATATTTTAAAGGTCAAAGGTCAAAGGTGAATCGATCCTCTGCTGCAGTTTTAGTCTATTGCTATGTGTATATATTGCAGAGGTGTCAAGCTGTCATACAGAAGTTGTTTTCTCTTTGAAATGATCTGACATCAGGAGGAAGGGCCAGGAACAGATAAGCTCCTTGCATCAACCCCTTCAAAGTAATATATGTTTTTCATAAATATTGACTGTTTAATGGACTTGTAAAGGATATTCATTTGCATTTTCCTTTTAAATTTGTTTGTTTGTTTCTATCAATGTATTACAGAGACAGAGACACCACCTGTCTAATCTGAGGCTGTTGTTTCACTTTGAGTAGAGGGAGGAGTGTTTCCAGGAAAAGCAACGGCATGCTGCACGGCTGTTTCAGAGAGCTTAACGAGATTTACTGTATTTTCATTTGGCTATTAACCGTTAAATCCATCATGAGAATATTCCTGACAGAAGTGGATTTTCCTTTCAATAATAGTATTAATATTAGTCTCAGAACTGCACTATTGGCAGGGCTTCAGTTTAATGCAAGTTTGTGCATGCACATGCCTAAGACATGTCCATTCATCCTGGGGTTACATTGCACAATTTTGTGGACTTTTTTTCTCTCTCTGACACTCAAGTGCAAAATCCAGACAGCTATCAGAAGATTAAGTAGATGTTTCTCACTTTTTAAATTTCCATTGAGCTTTTCCTGCAGTCAGTGGTACATTTTGTGTCAAATATAAATCATATCTGTTTGATGATTAATTCATAATCCCATGAAATAGTGTTTGCTTGAGAAAACTTTGATTTTGTTTATTGAAACCACAGAAATTGGGAAACTAAAACAGGCTCTTAAGAGTTGACATACTTTTTGTGTCTTTTGTATTCTTTTTCAGGTATATGCTTTTAAAACAATAAAATCATCTTCCTTTTACAATCAATACTGTATAAAAGTTACAAACTCCATCAAATCACATATATTTAGAGAGCGTGTTTCTTGGGAAGGAATTAACCAACCAGGCAAACTCAAATCACGTAACATTACCAACGACTTTATGCAAGAGAGATAGTATGCAAAAATGTGTTGGTACATTTTGATGATTGAAAAGGAGAAATTAAGAAATATTTAGTTCTAAAAACCTTTAATTTTGTTGCTGTGGTATCAAAACCTGTTTTTTTTATTGGCTCCATGTTAAGTTTTTGATTCTGTTATCTTCACTACCATGTCTCCCTTAGTCTTCACTTTTAATGGAAACAACAGTATAGTAGTTTGTCGTCTGATATGGCAGACCATAAACCTCATTGGCACTCTTCAGTATTTTGTGGCTGTGACTGAAGCAAAGAGTCATATTTACAGTTTTGTAACACTGGTTTGGAGAATGTAGAGCTACAACATTTCACATTTCACAACATAAATCCAGAGTCCTTCATTCTTGGTCTTACAACAGTGACTATTTCTCTGCTGTCTTTAAAATGATAAGATAACGTGACCGCAGAGGTGAGCTCAGGTTCACACAATCAGCCAAATTTTCCTCAAGGCAGTTTTTCTGTTATTCTATAAGTGCAAAGAGAAGGACAGGACAATGTGTTGACGTTAAGCACATCCACATATTTCAAAAGGAGTTATAGGGGATACCTTTTGTTTGTATCAAAATGGATCACTTTGCATTACAGAAATACTTTGGTTTTTACCTGACTTCACTGGGCCAGTAGTGTGTGCATTGTTGAATACATGTGTTAAATAAAGTTGATTCTGGGCCTATGCTAAATAAAAAGATTGTTTACAGTAAGACCTGCAGACAAAAGCATGTTTATTGACAACAAGACAGTATATTCTAAACGTTTAGATGATACTGGGAGTTATGGTTTCCAAGGAGGTATTCTCTGTTTATACTTGTAATACAAATAGATGTGCACATATGACAATGCACAGCAAAGAAATACAAACCAAAAACAAAATAAATGATACCACTGCTACTACTACTACTACAACTAATAATAATAATAATATTAGTAATGATGATGATAGATTTACCTGCATTTTTAAACTATTTTCACACTAGACGTTTTGTCCAACACACTTTTCTTTCTCGCACATTTATATTAGGACCAATATTTAGGGTTATTACTCATTCACAGGTTCTGATTGCAGTGCTCCAGTGTAATCATGAAATGGTTGCCATACCTTTGAAAATGCATTGTTTTTGTTCTGAAGTGTAATTTTAATGGCACAGAGCTTGATGTCCATTTTGATATGGAGAGGGGGAATCTGAATTCCAAGTTTAAGCGATTCTTGAGACAGCAAAAGCTGTGTTCATGATTTCTTTTTGGAGTTTCTGTTTAGATTTAATCTCGTGTTGTTTTTAGGAACGGGAGTGTTTAGTGTTTTGGTTAAAGCTTCGCTGAGTACATGCCAAAAAGTTGTGATTTTAGTGCGTCGCCAAGTGCAGTGATGCATAGCGCCTTCAGTCATTTATCATCTAAAACACAAAAAGGAAATCTATGTCTTCCAGCTCCAGCCGTCTGGCAGTGCTGCCCTATGTAGTTAGAGCAGGGATGGGCAACTGGCAGCTCGGGGTCCACAAATTTCTGGAGTGACAGGGCTGTGACAGCAGTCAAAATGTAGCACACATACCAAGAGCTGGCATGCACATCAGCCACAGGCATCCAATGTTAAACTGCCTCGAGAGTATACTCTAAGAAAGGGATTCCCACTTTATTATGAGGACTCAGAACCCCATTTTATGCATCTTTAAAGAGCAGCAGACCCTACAATATTGGCATCATGTGCAAGCTTAAATTTTACTAATCTTTGTCATATTACCCTCATTTTAGCATAAAAGTACCTTTTGACTTTGCTTGTACGTCTGGTCAAACTCGTTTCATCTATGTATTCCTAAAATAGAGGGCGAAATATTATCTTGAAATGAGTAACATTTTCTCATGACTTCTGCGAGTAAACTTTTATATCTTTGAATGCTCTTAGAGTGCCACCATATTAATTGTACAGACAACTTTTTCTGTACAATATTAAAAAATGTTGCCAATGTTTTTGTACAGTTTAGACAATGTGTGGGACATTGTGTATTATTGAGAATTCAAAATGAAAAATTGGCCACGGTTAGTAATCTAAGACCTCTATCTTTGTTGTAGACAGCAATTTTTTTTAATTATTTTTACGAGTATAAGTTGAGGGGTTTCCTTTGATTTTCACCAGTTCCACCCTGTTCCCAAATGTTGCCGAAATGTTTGTGCAATTTGGACAGTTTGCAGGAGTTTGCCTGCAATCTTTTGTAATTAAAAACAATAACATTGCACAATATTAGGTGTCTCAGAAAACTGTATTAAATGCTGGTATCAGGTATGTCACATTAAAGTTTATGATTCTGGTGCTGTGACAACCAGTTGATTTTTTTCAGAGACAAAAAAAGAATATCGAGGTATGATTTTGTTCCATACCTCCCAGCCCTACCCTGTCACTGACCAGTTTAATAGTGCAGTGATTTTCTTTTACTTTCTGCTTTGCACCCTTTAAAATTAACATCTTTTTTACCCCCCTTCATCCAAAAAGTCACTTACAGGGCAAAGTTAAGATTTTTCTTAACATAATAATGCATCACAGATAGAAAAAGGTTTTATTTGCCTTTCCACACAAGTTAAAATGCATATTCTGACCTGTATACATCTTAAAAAAATATATATAAACAACTAAGAGGCAACTCATACATTTATTCTATCAAAATTGAAAAGTTAGAATTGAAAGGTCAAAGTCCAAAGTCACAATTTCAGATTCTAACAAATCAAAATTGTCAACAAGAATAACTAAAAAAAAAAAAAAGCCAACATTAGCCTTTTGTTACACAGCTCACACTTCTACATCAGTCCCACCTCTGACATGGCAAATAGCCACTCACAGAGCAGAACTTTGCATTGACACATGGGGTGGCCAATCAAAATTATAGGAGCCCTATGCCCCAATTCGGTCATGCCCCTGCTTAGACGTATCCCCCCTCACGGTGTGGCCACGCTCCCCTTGGGGTTTGTGCCCCACTATTTGAGAAACACTGCTTTAATGTAACTTGAATCCTGAGGAATGCTTGGTGTTGCCATGGTGTGTTGGAGTCACAACAGTAAATGTTCCTCTTAAAAATCTCACCTCTGTCAGGATTGATTGTCTCTTCAACAGAGCAGCTTTTGTCTCTGATTGAACAAAGTTTCAGGCAAGTCGGAGCTGGTTTATGTCTTCTATCTGACAGAGAGCTGCAGGGACAAAAGTCATGCAGATCACTCAGTAACTTTAATTTCGATCAGCCAGGCTGTTCATATATTCAGATGCAGAGGCTTTAGTTATGTCTATCAGAGTGAGCTGTCACTGTTTGATGATGACACTTGGATCTCAGCCACGTGTGCTCGCAGACGTTCTCACTCTTCTGAGCAGCAGAGTAAAGGCTGTAACTGAGTCAAAGTTTACATAGTGCACTGGTCACTCTTTCCCAGCATGCTCAGCTTTTATTGAAGTTACTGACCTCCAAGGTGCTGCCCAACCCTTTTAAACCATCCCTCAGTGTTTGAAGAATTCACCTTTATTTCTTTCCCCCACATTTATTTGAGTTCACACCACAGGATCATGGCCAAATGCTTCGTAAAACAAAGCTGTTACAGGTTTTCTTTTATATCATTTGAAACATTTCATGCCTCCTGTCATGCTTTACAAAATAATCAAATGCCCTTTTTTATAGTAATGGTGTCCTTTTCAACTGCAATGCATCAATAATACAAGATTAAGTTTTGTTTTTGAAGATGGAAACAGAATCAGGTACATCTGAGTCCTCTGGATTAAAATTTTAAATTATTACTTCGATTCAAAGAACTTTATTGGCATGAATTTGGGGGCATTATTGCCAAAGAATTTCATTAAAAATTAGGGATGCACAATATTGGATTTTCGCTGGTATCCAAAAATATCTGAACGAGGCACGGAAATTGAAAACCAATTCCAGTTGAAAACTCAATAACAACTCCCTCAAAGAATCGACATATTCATCTTTTTGCTAATCAATTCCCTTATCAATTACTTCCATGTTGTCCTGCATGTCTTGGAAATCAAAGACATCACGCTCTCATCAGTGGCAGTCAGCAGAAATAATCACAAAGAAGTCAAAAATCCATTCATGGCAGACAGGGAACATTAGTTGTTCAAATTGTGGCTTATTTTTTGTCAAAATGACACAAAATACAAACCAAAAAATCTATATGGCAATTATTGGCGTCTTCCCTCCCGTGATATGATTATCAATACGATCGATATTAATAAAATATAATATGATACAAATAAAATATGATTCCCTTAACATACTGTATGTCCCTGTTTGTTAATGTCCCGCTGATGTTACTCAATGGCCCCTCAAGGGCACGCTTCACACTTGAATGAGTGAAACTTCAACAGAAATTGCCAACTGAAGAAGAGAAAGTTTACAGAGCAGAAATGACGGACATCAGTGCAAAGAAAGTTACACTGAGGGATACCCCGGCCACTTATAAATCCAAAGTATGGAAACACTTTCTGCAACACTGAAGGACAGACAGAATCTATTATTGTGACACATGGTTACATTTTTTTTTTTGCAATGTATCAATTATCGCAGAATCACTGTATCATGATTATATTGTTATCGTGGACCATGTATCACATAACGCATCGTATCGTAAGGTACTAATGTTTAGTCTGTGGAAACAGCAGAAACTTTCAGAGGCATTCATCTATGCAGTACGGCATTGATTATCAGGAGTGACGTGTTTGACATTGTTGCTACTAAAAACATGTAGTACATGCAGAACACTGGTAGGAATCGATAAAGGAATTAAATGAAAAAGCAGAAATAATGGCATTGGTGAACCAGAAATTGTATCAGTTGTCATTTCTAATCTGAACTCATTATCACTGAGACTGATCCTGATATTTTTTGTCAAGAGCACAGTATTTACTTTTCAAAAACTGATTTAATTTCAATGTGACCGCCTATTTGTGTGAGGAACAGATGTAAAACAGGAAAAACATCTCCCTTTTCAAAAATGAAACGCTTAATGTTTTTTAAATGTTCCCATGCAGTGAAGATAAGATGAAGCATTATGGAACATTTGTGCATTTTTCTGAAATTAGAGCCAATATAAGCATATGTGTGGTTGATGTATTGGCTGTATCAGCAACAATTTAAATACCGGCTGAGACTGATATTCAACTTCAAGGCCAATATCTACCAATATTGATATTGTACCACTAAAATTGTGCATTCCTATTAAAGTAATTATTGTAAAAAGAAATACATTATTAAAAATAAATGGGAATTATAATTATAATGAAAAATGTTCAACTGAAAACATTTCTTACATTCAAAAGTCAGTCATTGATGCCATCTTAGGTTACTCCCATACAAATGTTGAGCTGGAGCCAAGAAAGTCGTGGCTGTGGATCTCACATGACACCATAAATCAGTCCACATGTTGAGTAATCCACCAGAGTGCTCTGAGCAGAAACAATCTAGGTTAGATAGATGCTGCTTCGTGTGGTGTTTCTCCCTCCTCTGACGTGTTTCAGCATGATCAGGTCCTGATGTCAGATTAATTCCTCTATGTCCATTTGATTGACTGACGACATGTCCCTGCAGGTTTCTATAAGGATACTGGGATGCGTTTCAGAAAATTAAGGGCAGTCCGGATATCTCCATTTGCCCTTGTGATGCTTTCCCACAGTGTTTGTCTTTGCTGAAACTCACTGCTCGACGTGAGCTTTGCTTCAACTTTTGACTTAAGAACAGGGTCAGACTGACATGGGAATGAGAGAGAGGTCTAAAACTGGTGTGCTGAGTTTTCTAAGCATGTCTTTAATCTTATGCTAATTTTTCATTTTGTGTGCACTATAAGGTGTTAAAAGCCCTTTTCACACATGCAACCCTGGTATTATCAGGATAATGTTCAGGTAGTCTGCCCAGGAAAATTCCCTGACATGGTTGTTAATAATGGGTCGGAATTTGGGGGATCATGGGAGTTAAACACAATGAATTACAAAGTGCTGCAGTGCTAATTAAAGTGAATATAAAATTGAATATAAATTGCATGATGCCCATGGCACACGCTTGCACATGCAAATGTGCAAGTTTTTGATTCCCATCCTGAATCTCTGCTCTCAGAAAAAGCCCCAAAAATATCTTTACTGATACAAATATCACAGACAGCTGAGCAAACAAGTAAAAAAATGTGCATCTCTTTGTATCAAACTCTGTTTTCACTGCACCTCCTTGACTTTTTTTTTTTACCTTTCTTTAACATTTTGGATGTGTGATATTGTGATTTTATACATTTTAATGTGCAGATATTCCCAAACTAGTCATTGACAATACTGATGTCAGTATCTGTAATTTTTTGTTGGTGGTACACAGTCACTGCATCACTTAAGTTGACTTGTTACTTTCAGGTTATTGGTGTTAAAACAAATGGTAAACAAGAAAAAACATTTCATTCTCTAATAAATGATTGTGTTGATTAAACATGTAGACTTTAAGTAATAATAAGACGAGGCATTAAAGTAAATACACACATTCTGATATAAGTGACATATGACTATCTGGTCAATATGTATGGCCGATATTTGCTGAAAATAAGAAGAAAATATTCATATCTACCAGTATCAATAAGCACTTTTTCAGCTGTTATTTGCCGATACCTTTATCATACCAATAATTTTATGCATCTATAATGTGAAAATTTTGACTTATTTCTAAGCTTTTAAAAATTTTAATCCATTTGGACATTTTATGCTTGCATTAAATGTTTCAATTCTTTGTTTTTTTAATCATTTTTTATTTCTTTCCAGCATTTTGACAGTTTTGATATCTTGACTATATTCTGAACAATTTGACCTATTTCTCAACATTTTTGTTTAACATTCTATTTTTTATTCCACATTTAATTATTTTTCCAAAATTTTGACTAAGATGTGTTTTTTAACATTTCAATTTTTCTTGACGTTTTAACATTTCTTCAGCTTTTCTCCTTTTTCTCATCTTCGAGATTTTCTCTTAACAGTTTTTTTTTCTCATTATGGATCATTTTTCTTTTTTTTGTAAGCATTTTAACTGTTGTTGACATTGTGACTTTTGACAGTTTCACTTTTCAGACATATTGGCTTTTGTCTTGACATTTTGATGGTTTTCCCCTTCAAACTTTCTAGACATTTGGCCTTTCTCTTAACATTTTCTGCTAATTTAATTCTTCTCAACATTTCAACTTTTCTGGCAGACATTTGCCCTTTCTCTCCACCACCCCCTACCCCCCAACACACACACATTAATTTTCTTTTCTCCATTATTTAACTTGACATTTTGTTTTGTTTTCTCTTGCATTTTAATTTTTTACTCTATTGACTTCATCTGAAAATGTTGTCAGTTTCTTTACATTGCAACTGTTTCTCTGAATTAAAGATTTTTCTGACATTTTGGGTTCAGATTTCAGCATTTCATCTATTAAAGACATTGGAACTTTGTCACAGCATCTCTAATATCTTCTTGACATCTGACATCAGTTTCTGAACATTTATGCCTAACCTGTCCACATTATGATTTCTATAAAAGTATAACTTATTTTCATGACAATTAAGCTTTCTTTCATATTGTGCGTAATGTCCTCAGGTTTATTAAAAATGAAAATAATGAGTCATCATTACTTTTTCATCATTTTATTTTTTCACAATCAAATGTAGAAGTTAAAGAACTTTACGGTGAGACTTCATAAGACAAAAGGAGGAGTGAACCCTTCATAATATGCAGGTTACCTACTGCACACTGTCCGAAGTGCATCAAAACATTTGTAATTTCTTGGTAAATTAGATTAGGCAAGTTAATTGTATAATATCCTCTCTTAAGTAGGTCATGTAAAAACTATTATGACCTTTTATTATCTCAAACAATGTGCTCCGTCATTATGAGCAGCCTGCCCTTTCAGATGAAAAAAGGTGAGGCTCAGTGAATTCATACCAGAGCTCGGCCTGAGCAAAGAATGTAAATATCCACACACAAACCCTCTGGATCAAATGTTCTGACTGTGATTTCTTTGAGCTTCAAAGCAGGAAACAACCAAAAGTCTATAAACTATACTTTCAAACATTTTTCATGGCTTTACAAAGATGACACTGGGAGTGTTAACTGCTCTCAGAGTTTGATCCTCCTTTGATAAACACTGTCAGCAATACATCCAGCATTGTTTTGAACTGAAAGTGAGTCCTTTGCCGTGTATTAAGCAGCCCTTGTAGCAAATGATGCAGACCAGTGCGATGTTTGCCTAAAGCAGTTAACCGAATAAAGTGGTTTTTTGTTATTTTCCTCTCTGTGTTATCAAGACCACAGCCTGTCCTCATACTTGTGGCACATTTTCATGCTGCCAAAAGGCCCTCAGCGTTTCTGTAATCCTACTGATGTTCACCTGAAAACATTGTCCAGCTCTGCCCCCTTGTGGCATAAACATCACATTACACAGAGTCTTGCTTGAGTTGCTGCTTAATGGAAATGCCTCAAAATAGAGGCAACAGGTTTTCATCACTTTAGTACAATGTGAAAAATAGGTCCTCAAAAGGTGTTAATTTTTCAATAAATTTGATATGGTTTTGGAGATCACACTTACAAATAAAAATATGTTTTCTTTCATTGAGCTCCTTACAAAATCAGACTCAAGCAGGTCATAAAACATGAAAAAGAGGTGCAAGTCCAAAGATAAACAAATGGTGAGATATGTAAAATGGCTCTCTTTTTTCACAAGTTCAGTAAGGTAAATACCTGTTTTCATTTTCTCTGTTATTAATTAATTCAGATTTTACAACAGACCGGTTCTGCTTGTGCGTACAACAGAGTTTGTCCTTAATGTGACGTTTTTTAACACACTGAAATACTTTAAATCTCTAGAATCTGTAAAACCTGAGCAAAAACTTATATATATTAACAGTAATGTGTGTGTCCATCATTACCACCTATTAACTCAAACTAAAGTGCTTGACATGAGTTGTGTGGGCGTCTTGAGGGTCTTCCTCTCTATATGGGTATAAAGGTACTTAGTATATCTTTACTGATAGGCAGCCCAGTCTACACACAGCCGCAGTTCTTTTTTTTTTTTAGAAAATATTTTTTCTTGACAATTAGGCACCGCATCTTAGACAAACAGTGCAAACAAATTTTTACAACTCCCCAAAACAAAACAAGCACAGATTCCAACTTAATCATAGAGCCCAGCATAATCATATATGACAAAGTAGGGTATCAAAATGTTGAAACCTTGTTATCCTTGACACATACAGTGATTGAAGCCATACAGACAACAGAGCCTCTTCTTGTCCACTAGCCATCTTTTATTGGATTGGGTAGAGTCCTCCAGAATATACTGCATATTCTCAGCCCCACATAATCAAGAAGTCCATATACGATAGAATTGTCCAATTGTCCCTCTTGACCAATATGTCAAATATTCCATAGGTAACAAATCAAATATGACCTACAGACACAGTTCTGTAAACAGCTAAAGTGTGAATTATGAACAGAAAGCACAGTGTTATTCACTGTAAGCCCTTAAAAATAGACACATAAATGTTTCTGACATCTGACTATTTCTAAACTCAAAGTTATGACAATGCTGTTTTTCAGTCCAAGTCTCATTTGCAGCTCCTTCCAGTCCCGGACCCAAAAGCCTACATGTTTCATATATGAGCTTTTTGGTCATTGAAAAACACTTCAAAACATGTCTGTATTTTAGAAGATGATTGGTAATTGTATCAGTATTTATGTTGTAAAAATTAAAGCAAAAAGTGTCTGTGTTATAGAGATTTAAAAAAGTTTTTCATCATCCATCACTATTGAAAAACCATGCGCTTTAAAATAATGAAATCTTTGTTAATATTATTAATTCTGCTCTAACTACACAAATACTTCATCAGTATTATAAAAAGGAAATTCTTATTCTTTGGTACTTCAGTTTTCCAAATGTTGCAAATAAGTTTATGGCTGGGCAAATAATCAAAAATATCTCTCAATTACAATCACTTCCTTCCACAATTACAATTACACCTTGAACCTTTTTTTTCTTTTTCCATAATTATTATTATTAGCACTATTTATTTTGAGGTATTTTTATATTTTAAAAAAAATGAGAGTGTCAGAGGCGTACAATTACATGAAAGTGTGTGGAGTGTTTTTTCAAATCAATAAGTAATCGTGTTTCATAATTGTGATTGCAATATTTATCAAATTAATCACAATTATATTTTTGTCATAATGGAGCAGACCTGTTCTCTTCACCTTTTATCGAGAATACAGCTGGAGATGTCAGGTTTTTCTAGTTTTTATACCACAAGTTATCAAAATAATAGAGATATGGAATCACTTGGTGTTAAATAACAGAGAAAATTTGTAATAATATTAACATATGGAAACGTTAGCATTGTTTTTGTACAGGCGCAGCAGTGAAAAGGAATTTTCTGTAATATTAGATCATTAGGAATAAAAAATTGGCAATTATAGGGTGTCCAGGACTTGTACTTTTGCTGCCATTGTAACAAACAGGTAGAATATTTATTTCATATCCATTAGAATTATATAACATTTTTAAAACTCTTGAGTTGTGCCAATCATTTGCTCATCATAATACTGTTTTGTCCATATTGTCCCGCCTTTATGACAGCCCTGTCTCTATCAGCTCAGCTCTGAATGTCTGAAATAGTTGAAATAAATGAGGTTAAATGCTCGTCTCTCTCAGGTGTATTATGTTGTACTTCGCTCCAGACAGGGAGTGGATTGTTTTCAAAGTTCAGCTGCAGAAAAAGACGCTCCTCTTAAATTAGACTCACCTCCTCATGCCTCACATGTGCTCTACAATCCACCAGGACGCTCTAATTGTTCTGTGTGTGTGGTTTGAAGCTGGGGAGGGGATGTCGTCTTTCAGGTGTCATATTGTCTGTCTCCTCTGTGTGTTTTTCCAGCTCAGTGCTGAAGCAGAATAGAGAGCGTCACTGCGGTTTAGAACAATTAGATGTTCCGGTGCAGCTGAAAACATAAATATGGCTGACAGCACGGTGCAGCGGGTTTGGTTTAAGGGTTTATGTCTGTGTTGCCCACCTTTAATGCCTGATATGTAATATTCTGGTCTAATGTGTTTATATCTGTTTAAACTCTCTGTTAATTGCCTCCTTAAGCTATACAAAAATAATAATAATAATAATAATACATTTATTTGTATAGCACTTTTAAAAACAGAGGTTTACAGAGTGATTTGACAAACAGGCAGGAACATGCAGACAGCAAAGCACAAGAGCTTAAGCACAAAAGGAAATACAAAAAAAACTAAAAAGCTTAATCTAAATCAAAGAGTCCGTACAGACAAATACAAAAGACATAATAGACACTAGCAAGTGAAGTTTGTGAAGTGAACCCAGACAATACAAGAACCCAGCAACATAAAATGAGACCACGAGGACCAAAATAAAAACTAAAAACATAAAACCAGTAAGAAAAAGAAAAGGCAATAAAAAGGGGGTGAAAGCAGAAAACAGGAGAACAAATATAAAAATGACGATAATAATCATATCAGTGAAAATAATAATAATAATAAGATAAGATAAGATAAGGTAAGATAATACTTTATTGTCTGATTACTCCGAAATTTGTAATGCATCACCAGCTCATCCATCATCACAATGTTGCGTCATAATCATAATAATAATAGCAATGATAAAATAGAACAACAGATAAGAGATAAAACATAAGAAAAGCATAACAGGTAGTCTATAAATAGATTAAAAGTGTAACATAAGATGAAGCATAAATTAAGCAAAATCAGCACGGTGGCGCAGCCGGTAGTGCACGTGCCTCACAGCAAGAAGGTTGCCGGTTTGATCCCTGGGTAGGCAGGGCCTTTCCGTGTGGCGTTTGCATGTTCTTCCTGTGCTTTTGTGGGTTCTCCTTGGGTGCTCTGTCTTCCTCCCACAGACCAAAAACATGCTCATTAGGTTGACTGGTGATTCTAAATTGCCCTTAGGTATGAATGTGAAAGTGAATGGTTGTCCATCTCTCTATGTGGCCCTGCGATCGGCTGGCAACCTGTTATGAGTGTGCTCTGCTTCTCGCCCAATGACAGCTGGGATAGGCTCCAGGCCCCCCGGGACCCCGAAAGGGATAAGCGGTGTAGAAAATTAAAGAATTTTAGCTAGACTGATATAACCTTTTTTCTCTTCAATAAAATGAATACTTCTTAAAATGTGTTTTTCTTCCACAGTAAAGTCAAGCAAAATGAGAATATGTTTCAAGTATGACCAAACTGGTGAGCAATTAGAAAATCAAAAAAAAAAAAAAAAAAAAGAAGAAGACATGATTTCAGGAAAATCAGCAAAAACAAAACCCCAAAAATAGTGCTATTCATTTTCTCTCTTGTCCTGCTGTCATATTCTTTTGTTTTGTCCACATTAGTTTCACAAACAAGGCACACAGGTGACCTTTAATGTCAACAAACAGGTACTCTGCTTCACACCTGTCTAGGAAGTCTGTGTTTTTTTGGTCTTCTTCATGGTCGGTCTTTTATTTCGGGGGCTACCTGAGTATTACTGTAGAAGAGCTGACCGATGTGTTCATCTGCTGACCTCTGATCAATGTGTCAACAAAGCAGAGGAAGGAATGGTTGGTGCAGCAGCTGTTGCAGTGCATTGTTGGACTTGTAGTATGAGTGAAGGGACTGTTGTGTACTGGCGGGCCATTATTAATGGACGTATGAAATAAGAGCCTGTCGACTTTGAGTTTGCCATGTCTGGTCTCGACCTTTCGGTGTGGAGTTAACATGTTCTTCCTGTGTTGGTTAGCATGTCAACACATGGTCAAACACACGTTTAATGAATCCCACTTGGGAGCTGGTGTAAGATGATTTCTGAACCAAAATCTGTGCAAATTGCTGCATCAGACTGATAAATGAGGGCCGGTACCTTTGACTTTGGCAGCCATCTGCAAAGAAGCACAAAAGTGACTAAAACTTTGTTAAAAAAAACAGAGCAGTGACAAACATTCTCTCTCTCCACCCCTTCATTCTCTCCCCCTCTCTCTCTCTCTCTCTTTCTCCCCCCCTGTTTCCTGCCTCTCTCGCTCAGGAACTTCGACCAGATGAGTATTTCCACAGAGTGCAGTTTCCGGACTGAGTCGGACTGGGACCCTCATGCCGAATCCACCTCCATGATCAGCTTCGACATGAGCCAGCCACCAGGCCAGACCTCTCCCTCCAAATTCTTTAAGGTTGGTTTTTAGTGTGTCCTTTTCCTTTCAACATGTGTTTAGGATAAAAACATAGCTTGTGGGTGTGTTTGTGTATTTGCATACATGTGCACTGACACTGTGCAGAAGTACAGTATGTGCACTATATATGTTTTTTTATAGAAAGTGTGAGGAGTTAGCCTGCTTTTTTATTTTTTACAACTCATGATTTAAAAGAGAAAATAGTTGCAGGCATCAGAAGCCTCTATTTGCAGTAATAATGCTTTAATAGCAGACTGAATATTGCGATATTGTTTTATTGAATCAAACAGAAGAATCCATATGAACAGCCATATTTTGTCAAATACCAGGTAGATTTTTACCCTTATTGAAAGACAATAATCATCTTTTCTTTTAACCAAAGTAAACAACAACTAAAGCAGTTGGGCTAGAATAAATAAACATTGTCTTTATTTGTTTTTGAACCGGGCAGTCAGGGGTCTGATCCACAGCTCCCTCAGTCATTTGTCCAAGTCAAACTACAGAACAGATACAAACCAATATTATAGATTGATATCGTATGAGTTAATAATCTTTAGACATTCTGGATTTTTGTTTTGGGTCATAGGGAAGCCTGTAGCCACTAGCTGGCAGCAGAAAGTCGGCTGTTTGACTCCCTTTCTCTCCTCTGACGTTTATTTAATTTTAGTCACTGGGACAGAATCAGGTTCATCCATGTTTAAGGGACAACACCCTTAAATGTCAAATAAAAGAAACTGTATTCTTAATGTGAATAATGGAGTTTGCTTCCAGTCACATGACACCCAAAAGGGCAGGAAGTGAAACGCCCACAGGAACTCAGCTTAATTAAGAATAATGATCATTAAAACTTCTCAGGCACCCAGCAGGTATCATCAAAAATTTATGATATGACCACTGCTCTTTATTGAGAAGTGATTTTTTTATGTGGTCTGACAGATTACCATGACTTGACGGTGGCAAGTGGCACATTTTGTTCAGTCCTGCAGACTATACATTGAACCAAATGATAATCATAAAAGTCTTGAGGCTACAACTTTATATTGTTTGTGGTCAACTCCTGGGATTGATAGCAACAATGACAGCAGTCTTGTTTTTATTTAAGCAAGTATTCTTGATTTAGAATTGCAGTTTTAGATTATTTTTTTAATCTAAATTATCCATTTGTATAACACAAGAAGCGGAATAACTCTACTGAGTTATGCTGTATATTTCTCAAAATTATTACCTCTATTGTATATATTTTCTTAGACTATATTCAGATGCATATATCATTATTGTAGCCTTTCCTTTCACAAAATTGTTACGGCATACAGTTGAGTTGTCTGACTGTACTCTTCTCTAATGCAGACAGAGGCTTAATCCATGTCCGCTCCCATTTGTTTTTTGTTATTTTAGCTGTATATATATTTGTCACTACTGTCAGGACTCAATGGTATTTATTTGTTTTCTTTCAAAGTTAACCAGCTGACACAGCCATAAATAACACAAAAATTAGGCATTCTGACAGCATTTCTTTATTCTGGGTTTCTCTGCTGTGATGTGATGTGAAGTCATCCATTATTGTTTCTTAATACTATGCTAAACTTTTTCAAAACTATTTACTGAAGAAACTAGACAGCTCTGAGACCAAACCCCTGCCAAGGCCTTACTGACAGTATTTTTTCTCGCAGTCAGCTACAACTTCGCCTCTGTAGCAGCAAACAAGTCCCCCCTGTGCATCCCAGGTCAGGACACTGACTGAATCTGAGTACTCCTTCCGCCGGCTGAGCCTGTTGTCTTTTAGTATGCGCAGCAAAGTTCTCCAATTTAGGATTATTCCATCTCTCATGGCAAGAGCAGCAAGAATGTCATTATATGACATTCCGAGGTGGAAGTAAAAGTTAACTAGCTCACTTCTTCTCTCCATCGTGTGTGTCTGTAAACATCTGACGTCACTACGGGAGGCTGTAGTGGACAAGGACAAGTCAAAACGTGGTAAATAACTTTATTTCGAGCGCACATTTTAGCTAAAACGTGCGCATGAATAAGTATTTCGTGCGCACGTTTTAATATATCATGCGCACGATTTATTATTTTTTTTCTCCATGGCACCTTAGGGGCTCCGTATTATTCAGATGCACCACAAAGTTGTCATCAAAGTGCTTTTTTTTTACAACACAGGATCATTTCATACATATGTTTCAGCAGGAAAACATTTTATTTTTCTAATGTTCTGCCTGCAAAGTCGAGAACTAGGTATACACGGCAATGTTTTGCACCTGCCTCACTCTATGTGACTGTCATATCTTATATAATAGTGTGTAGTGTGACACCAGAGAGCTCAGTCTGTATCTGAAAATGATGATGAGAAAGGGTGGTCTCAGGGCAATTTCATGTGCTAAAAGTAGGCTGTCAGCACAATCAAGAGCTGGAAACCTAACTGGCATCCTGGAAATGTTTTTATCTGTTGGCAGAAATTTTGTGCTGTTCTTTTTGAGGAGCAAGAGGTTACATTGATGGCAGCCCACCAACAAAAAAGAATAGAAGGGGCAACACTGCAAAAAAGCACGACAAACCGACTACTACAAACTTTTCCCCTCTAGAAAATCAACCATATAGACACCAGTTAAACCATTCAATTTATACAATACAGAATATATTTCACTAGTTCATCTAAGCAACAGCCCAAAGAAAGTGTTTGGGGTGAAGGGCAGAACCTTTCAGGCCAATTGTTCTGTCAATCACGTTCATTATAGGCCATTTAGATAATATAGTAGGTGAGCACTGTTGCCCATAAAGTACAAAATGTGAGCAGCTTCGTAGAGCAAACTGGAAGTGGAATGAAATATACTTTGTTTTGGGAAATGCTTTTAGTGTTATTTGTTTTTCATTTAATAAAGAAATGTGGTCCAGATCTGACAGAACTGCTACAGAAGCTGTTAGCATCTGTAGGCTAATTTCTGTAAAAGTAGTAGAGATGGAAACTGAAAATCAATTCCAGGTGAGAATTGAGAACATCTCTCAAGGAACCAATATCATTAGTCTTTTTGCTTATCAATTCCCTCCACAGTTTCTTAACTTTGTTCTGCATGTTTTGCAAAGAAAGAATATCTTGCTCTCATCAGAGACAGTCAGCAGAAATGACAACAGAAAAGTCAAAAATCCTGGCAGATAAGGAGCAGAAGTGGTCAAAATTGTGTCCTAGTTTTCAACAAAAGGGTGCTCAACTTGAAGTGCTTTTAAACAAGAAACTTCCAGAAACATTTATCTCTGCAGCACAGCACTGAATATCAGGAGTGTCATGTGTTTGACATTGTAGCCACTAAAAAACTATGTGGGGCCAACTTTTTTCACACAGAAAAACAGCAGGAAACTATAGAGCAATCATTAAAAAATTGGATTGATTAACAGGATAAACTAGAAAAGCACTCAGAGAGCGCAGACCTCCGCCAAGCAGCTTCGGTCCACTTTGGAGAAAATGGTCCTATCTGGCAATGTCAAAGAATCCTTTAAAAAATTCCTGGATCCAGACTGTGATCCGGATCACCCCCAAAATTTAAGCAGTTCTTCCATATCCCATTTCAATTCCTGAAGGTTTCATCCAAATTCGTTCAGAACTTTTCAAGTTATTTTGAACACAAACAAACAAACAAACAGATAAACGCCGGCAAAAACATAACCTCCTTGGCGGAGGTAACAAATACAATCTTACCATTTCCCAACCCTAAAAAGCAGTCATTTCTTGCTGTTGTCATGCTCGTTGCTCCCACTTAATCCTGCTTTAAAGGATGCTGATTGGGCAGTGCGTTTGCAGACTGAGCTCAATTGTTGTAGATTGGAGTTGGGCAATATGAATCGGTCTGATTACAGACATTGAGTCAGGTGGATCCAGCTGCTGCACAAGGTTAAGGTATTTTACTTTTAATGTCAAAAAGTGTAATAAACCCTTCACAGTGGTCCGAAGGTTCCATCTTAAATGAAAGGAGGGTAAAACAGTGGAGGAAGGCTTCTGTTTTGGAGGGTGGTATATCTCTGTAATTGTCCTATCATTGCTGAACATATTAATTTATCCAAACTGTGCTTCCCCTTTAAGTAAAGATGCATGTAATCCTATGGGATCTGATTGTCCTGGGGCTGTTAGTCCTCTGGCTCAAACCTGTCAGACCTGCTCTGAGTGAGATCTGTGTCAGTGGGAGACGTTAAGTAGTGAAGCCTGCAGGTCTCATGTTAATTAAAATTTCCAGGAACTCAAGCATGCCATATGGAGAAGGAATAACAACAAGAAAAACAACTTTTTTATTTGTATTAGCTTGAAGCTGAAAAAAATCCTTGTTTAATTTGTTCATCCCTGTTATGCAGGATTTGATACAACAAGGCTCCCATGGAAAACCTAACAACAGTTAACAAACATCTCATCATGGGAAAGAAAAGAAAAAGCAAGATCTCCTAAAAAATCTTATAGTGTCCGTAAACATTCTTCTAAATTTGCCCCAGAATTTTCATCAACAGATGTCTTTGCTGAAGATCATACAAAATACTTGCGATAGCTTATGAACAAAAATATAATTGATAGAATTGGCAGTGGCTTTCAAAGTGAGCTGCACATCCTCTATTGTATTTACATAATGTAATAATCAATTCCTCATCATTCAATGTCATGTGAGGATGGTATTTTTGTATTTTGGGGCTTTTGTTTTCTTTGTTTGGTAGATAAGAGAAAGAGTGTATTGAGCTGGAATTGAGGCGAGAGGATGGGACAAGTCATGCTGCAGAGAGCTGGCTGGATTCAAAATTGTGCAACCAGCAATTTTTGTACACAAAGGGCTCTAATTTCCTGGGTGGCGCAGGGTGGCGGAGCCTGGCGCACCCCGCGCAGTGATAATTTCATCCGGCGCACCGCTGTGCGCAGCCAATTTGCAATTTGGTAGACCGGCTGCGCCGAGATGGGTGTGACGGTGCACCAGGGGGAGGTGTCCACAGATTCAGCTTGGCGCAGTGACAATTTGGTGCCAAAAACCGTGCGGAAGGTGCTCTGAAAGCCCGCCAGCTCCAACCTGGTCTATTCTCGGCGCAGACAAGGCGCACCCCAGGCAGTGGTAATTTGGCTGACAGGCGCACAGTGCGCACATGTCACCAAAACCTCAAAGGCAGGTATCCAGAGTGTCAGGCACATTTCAATGCAATAAACAATCACAATAACCACTATTTAATGTAACCGTCTGAACCAGCATATACATTTGTATCTATATTAATTGTTCCGTCACATCTGGGGCTCTAATTTCCTGGTGCATCCCAGGGTGGCGCAGGATGGCGCAGCCTGGCGCACCCTGCGCAGTGGTAATTTCGTCCGGTGCACCGGTCTGGTCTACGAAATTAGAGCCCATAGAGTGTGCTATAGGCCTGTGCTAAAAAGATAAATCTGTCAGTATATCATCTGGCTGAAATGTGTGCTTTTCCAGATTTTAAGGAACTGATTTGACCATGAAAGCTGTGATAGCAGTTGTAAAATACGCCATTAGATAACATTTTTGATCACTGAACATTCAAAATGTGGCATTACAAGCATGACACAATATTTCAACAATAAGAATACACAGTGAGAACAGAAGTAGAGCAGAAGTACTCGGTATGTGAACACTACAAGGTCTTCAGACATAAGTGATTGCGAACTTTCTTAAACAGTCATTGAAATTAAAGAAATGAGCCAGAATTAAGGCAAAATATAATCTCTTTAAGATCTCTGAAGACCTGAAATCATGTGTATCATGATAGGTATTGTATTCACATACTGTAGAAAGAATTAGAAGAAGGCATGTGACATCAGTCATTTGATTATCGAAGGAGATTTTGAAATGTAGTTGATGCATATCTGCAGCGACCAGACTGTACATGCCATCTCAACCCAACTTTAAATCAACCTACACAAAGACAGAGAGGGAGCCATTTTGAGGAAGGACTCAAGACTGTCTGACTAATAGCGACACCTGGTGGACTTGTGGTCATGTCAATCATAACCTTAATTTACAAAACCAGTAATCCTCAAAAAATAAAAATAAAAACAGGCACATTATAAAAAAATCACCCCTGTACAGTGAGAGCACTTGGCTATATTATATTTTATCTATGTTTTATGTATTATTTAGATTAAAGCTGATTTTTCAGGCTGGTAATATCTTTCTTTAGGCTGTAAAAACTGTCTGTCCCCCACACACAGTCTCAAGGGTTCCTTCAGTCAGCCTCAAGTTGACACTCAAGGGACTACAGTTTATTGCAATTCTGCATGGGCTTAATTTTTAAGCTCTGGAGTTTGCTACTTGATCCTATCGTTGCTTTGTATCAAGGTAAATATCGACAGTAAGTAAGCAGTAAGCTGCTTGTAAAATGCGGCAAGCTAAGATCCAAGTTACTCATAAAAAATCAGCACCTCTCCACTAAAACTACATCATGGAGGAGAGTCGCTAAGCTAAGTTACAGCAACAGGACCAGAGAAGTTTGCTACATCTAAGCCTTTTTTTAACCTATATTATTAAATAATAATAATTTAAAAGAAAAATTATAATTTTTACTGTTATAATAACTTAAAGTATTCTCATTATTTATATTGTTAATATTAGAATTGAAACTAATTCAATCATTCCCAGAGTTTTTTTGTGTATTCAGTTGGACTGTGAAGGGTGATACCAGACTTTTTCATATTAATTAGGTTCTGATACTTTTTGCTGTAATTATTGGATCCTGATACCAACACTAATCATCTCCTACAAGGCACAGTGTTTATGAATGTGACATTTTCTGTTGACCAAAATCACATAAAAAAAAACAAGAAGTCTTAACTCTAGACCATCAGATCTTAAAGTGAGTTTGGTTTTCTTTGTGTCATTCCTACATTAGTTTGTCACAGAACTGCGTCATGTGTCTGTGTGTAGGCTTGCGGGTGCAGCTGAGTGCTGTTTGATTGGCCTCCACAGTCACATGACATTGAACATGGTGTTGCCTTGGCACAAAAAAGAGTGAAAGACAGAAAACAGTCTGAAGGCATTCGTAGATAAACATTTTGTTGTAACACTCATTTGATGTTCTCGTTTAGGGAAGTCATCCATACCAAAAGAGCACTTTGGTTCTCAATATTGACACTCCCATCCCTATTGAACTGATCTGTTTGTTTACCTCACTACTGTTTATCTGCCTGCCTATCTGATTTTTTTAAATTAATTTTGTAATCGTGCAGCTCTAAGAAAGGTCTGCTCTTGAAGGGTTCTATGCAAAAAAAAATGTAACTTCATAGTTGATTACTTTAAAACATTTGAGAAAAATATTTTGGCTACCAAAATCAACTTTATTCCCTACGTGATAGGACTAATTAAAAAAAACTGTTGTAATTGAAACAGGTTTATCATGCCTGCCATTTGATATACTAATATTTATTTTGTAAGAGTCAAAATCATGTTTTGTGGGTAAACAGTTTAATAACCAGGTTTGACTCCCTACACTGTTAGATACACACAAAACAAACTAACAGGTTGCTCATCTTACCTCATCAGCTCACCTTGTTTTTGTCTCCCTTAGTCTGATATAAACTTCATTACCGTTTCCCCATGAATTGTGCTTCTCCTCTTTATGTTCAATAGTTGGCACTGAAAGATTCCTTGCTGGTGTTTACAGACTGCACCGGTGATAGTTACTGATGTTACTGATAGACATTGAAAGCATCAAGGATTAGAGTAGTGTTATCATCGTAAGGACATACACTGTCCACTAAAAATACACATTGACGTTTCTTACTCATCCTTAAAAAACTTAAACAAAGTTGTTGGGATACTACAGCACTGCTAAATTAGTCAAATATCTATGGTAATGAAAAGATATTTGATTTAGAAATAAACTACACTGCCACAAAGCTACTGCAAGATGTAGTTGAATCACCAACAATGCTATTTGTCGTGATGTCAGTGCCCATTACTACATTTAGGGTCTGATTTACTAAAGGTTTGCGTGTATAAAAACACGTGCAAACTTGAAAGCATGCGCAAAGCTGATCTACTAACCGGTTGCACTGATAATTGTGTCTGTCAGATGAGCAAAATAGCATGCGCAATCCATTTACCGTGTTTGCTTTCATTAATATGCAGAATACATGCAGATTATCACGTTTGAAAGGCAGGTGAAAACAGGAACAGTGTTACGCACAGAGGGCTGCGGTCATTTTGGCGAGAAACAGGGGTCGCACTAACTGAGTATTTTCCATCATTGACTAAATTTTTTGATGAATGACAGAAAGATTTGGAGGCTGTCTGTCATTACGAAGGACTGGAAAAAGAGGGATGATCCAGTGTGCCATCATACTCATGCAGACACACATGTAAAGTAAACCCTCTGTTTTTTAACACATCATGGAGGAGGTCATTTAACCTGTGTAAAAAAAGATCTCCGTAGCTGGCTATAAAGGAGAATCACTCCGTTTGTCACTCAGAGCTGACTGCATCACACTCTCCATGCACTGACAGTGAGTTTAGGAGCTGTCAGTGCGTGGAGTGTGACGCTGTCAGTACGGTCTGTGTGTGCATAACTGTAAGACTGCTCTTCACATGAGAGGTTATTGATGATGAAGCTGTGTAACTGTGTAAATGCTGTCATTTAGATTATGTTTGATTGGAATCAGAAAAGGAAAATTAAAAATGATGGATAAAAATATGGCATGGGCGAAAAGTGACGACCTTGTCCATCAAAATGACAGACAAGCGTGTTTATTTGCCTCCAACTCCATGGCTTCTAACTTCATTTTTCGTTTACAGCCACTCTGCTCTCCCAAACTCTCCATGGTGACAGCCGGTAGCACACGCAAACTCCTTATTTAAAGGGGGCAGTCCACGCCACTTCTGCGCCTGTTATCAATTGCGTACGCAGTCAGTAGATCACCTGCAACACGCCCACTAATTGCACCTACAATAGTTTGCACACGCAATTTAGCACTCATTATTTAGGATCTTAGTAGATCAGGCCCTTAATATTGTTAGGTTGCTGAAAAAATCCAGCCCTTGTGTGCCCACCCTCTAACAGTTGATTCTAACCATGGACGGCACATTCTGTCATTCAGATCTCTGCAGAAAGAAATACATTGGCATATTGCCATGAACCATTCATCTGAAGCAGCTAAATTCTCTCTAAAAATGCCTAGAAACACCTGGAAAAACTTTAGAAAGAGTTGGAACTTTATGCACGTTAAGATCATCAGCTTTCACCTGATGTGACGTTTATTGGTTTAATCAATCAGAGAGTGAAGCAGAGCTTTGCCTGGCAGATAAGAAAGCAGGTCATAATGCTCAAAGATTCAGCACTAATAATCTCCACCTACCTGTCATTTATCACGGCTATGAGTAAACACAAGGGGAATGCTGAACAGAAACACTGACAGTTGGAGGACATTCAGCACACTTGACTTTGGATACTTGATCCATTGTTTTATTTGATGATCTCTGCTTCAGTCTGTTGGATTTATGAATCTGTGAGAGCGACTTTGAGGTACAGTGACTCTACTTTTACTTGATTTTACAGAAAAAAAATGAAGTGGGAGAGGCAGCTCAGCTTTCATTTTGTTTGAACATGAACTGGAGATCCCACCCTCTGACTTTACCTGCTGTTTGCGTAGTAAATTTAACTGAATGTTTGACCAAACTGGAGACAAAACTGGTTTTATGTTAGAAAAGTCCCTGTTTCCTTTGTTCGGGTTTCATTCAAAATGGGAGCTGGGAAAAAGTGCACTTGTTTTTACGTCCAGCAGCACCTTTTCCCTGTTGTGCTGTACACGTCCTCCCTTAGTGATTGCTTAAATTAGTCTTTTATGATACAAAGTGAAGTTTTGGTAAATGAAGGCACAGCATATAATAACATTTTACTGATTTACCAGCTTTAGAACAAGGAAGGGTGCGGCTTTTGCCCAACATATCCCTCCACACCCTTTCAATATCACTGAATTCTTTTATGTCTGTCCATTTGCCACATGTAAACTTCTAGGGCTGGGAAATATAGACCAAAAATTCTCAACATTTTTCAGCTGGATAGCAATAAGGGTTTTAATTTCAACTACAATTACTGCCTTCCACAATTATGAAAACTGAGTAATCGTGCTTAGAATATTACCATGCCAAATGACATGTTGAACTTTTACTTTCTTTTTCCATTATGACTATTAGCATTATTTTTAAGTAATTTGAACTTTAACACATATACTTCTATGTATAACTTGTTCATTAATGTCCAAAATGAAAGTATTAAAAGCATATACATTCAATGAAAGTATATGAGCCATGTTTTAGAATCAGTGAGTAATCATTTTTCATAATAGTGATCTAAATATCTATGAAATAATCGTGATTGGGATTTTTGCCATAACCAAACAGCCCTAATGGCAATGCACAGTTTACACACCGACCACTTTATAATGTACACCTCAGTAGCACCAGGTTGGACGCTCTTTTCTTTGCCAAAATTCTTTATGGTATCGATTCAAAGAGGTGCTGGAATCATTCCCCTGAGGCTCTGGACCATGTTGACCTGATATCATTGCACAGTTTCTGTAGATTTGTAGGCTACACATCCCTGATGCTACACATCAATGCTCTTTTGGATTGAGATCTGGTGACTGTAGAGGCCCCTGGAGTACAGTGACCTCATTGCTATGTTCAATGAACCAGTTTATGATCATTGCACTTTATGACATGCTGTGTTATCCTGTTGGGAGTAAGCATCAGAAGATGGATACACTGTGGTCATAAAGAAATAAACATGGAGTTTAAACGGTGCCCGAGTGGTACTAATGGGCCCAAAGTGTGCCACAAAGAAGTCCCCCAACTCATAACACTACCATTAGCATGAATTATTGAAACAAGGCATGACGGATCCAAGCTGTTCTGCCCTTTATGCTAGATTCTGACCCTACCATCTGATTGTCTCAACAAAAATCGGACTCATCAGACCAGGCAACATATCTTTCCAGTTCCATTGACTAATTTAGTCAAGCCTGTAAAGAGTAGCCTCAGTTTTCTGTTCTCAACTGACAGGAGTGGCATCCAGTATAGAAAGTTGCTGTTGCCTTTCTATCATCTCTAACCACTCAGTCCATTCTCCACTGACCTCTGGCATCAACAAAGCATTTTTGCCCAGAGAACTGGAGCTCACTGGATATTTTCCCATTTTTAGACCAATCTTTGTAAACCCTAGAGATGGTTGTCCATAAAAATCACAGTAGATTAGCGCTCAGCCCGTCTGGCACCAACAACCATACCACATTCAAAGTCACCTCTCAAATCACCTCCCTTCTCCATTCTGACGCTCAGGTCGAACTTCTGTAGGTGGTCTTAAACATATCTACTTGCTTAAATGCATTCAGTTACTGCCATGTGATTTACTGGTTAGCTATTCGCATTATCGAACAGATAAACAGTTGTACCTCATGAAGTGGCCATCTAGTGGAGATGTTTCTTAAATTGAATAAATGAATATAAACAGACTTTCCTTGGTTAGACTGAGCATTGTAGAGTGGGGCAGGAATGAGTCTAAAAACATGGACGCGGGTTAACATTTAGCACTTCCTGATTCCCAACCCGAAAAGTAAATGAGATATAGAATACTGGTTTTGAATAGATGCCTGAAATAAGGTTTGCGAGACAAGCTTGCTAGATTTTAATGTTTGATCTGAAATAATAAAGTGCATCTGATGTTGCCTGCTTTTGAATTTTAAAGCATTGTTGTGTTGTTTGATGGGCTGCTGCAAAAAACTGCTAACTAGAAAGCACTCGGAGAGTGCAAACCACTGCAAAGGTAGCTCACATATTGCTGTTATATCTATTAGCAATCGTTCCATGATAAAGTTAGCATCATAATTTGATTCCCTGACCCTGAAAACCCACACCTAGCACTCAGAATCATGTTGATATCATTATTTGCTAGACAGTTATTGAGCAAAAATGATCATTCGCTAATAGCAGTTATCTGGATCACCACCAAAATCTAATTATTTTTAAGCTGGGCAATTACCAACATCTCCTGAACATTTCAGCAAAATCCGTCTTGCAGTTTTTGCGTAATCTTGCTAGTAAACAAACTGACAAACATAGGGCTGCAATAACATAACATCCTTGGTGGAGGTAATAAGGACCATAAATAATGGCCAGGGACCCTAATGATCATTTATTAAAAATCAATAATTCAGACACTACTGCCACAGCCATGAGGAAATTCTCAAACAACAGGTCAAAATAAGACGTTATGCATTGGAAATATTGTAGTTGGTTTGAAGGCTATGTTGTAGTTTCATAGTAGTTTAATAATACTTTTTCACTCTCGCTGGTGATATTTAAACTTAAAAAGTCATTAGTTTGTCAAGATTATGACAAAGAGCATAACATGTATGTATTCATATTTTTTGTTGGCTACAGTGCTTAATATCAGCCATGATCCAAAACACTGTGAAAAATTTCAGAGGCGTTTGGTGGACTTGCAGTCAAGGGAACCACTGCTAACTTCTGCGTTGGCCTACAAAAATACATAAAAAATACATCATCCCTGCAATAAACCGGTCTTTTGTCGCAGCAGTCAGCCTTGAATTTACATAAATTATGTCAATATGTTATCTTTCTTTCTGTCTTGTTTAGAAATGTATTTATACATTGACAACCTAGATTTGGTATTGCCCAGCCCTAGTGTGAACAATGTTTCACAATTCCCATGCTTTACACTCGGTCTCTGATGTAAACGGCCGTGCCCTGCAGTCAGACACTTTACTCAGAGGAGGGACTTTTAACTGTAGACACACACACACACACCTACAGCTTCAACAGCTTATCTGCTTTTCTTTCTGAGGTCCATTGCAGAAGTAGGACACTGGGTTGTATATTAAACTTTATGAGCACTAATTTGAGGATCTTTTGGACCATTGAGTCTGCTGAGCATTTGTTAGCAGCTATGTTTGTGACTGAAGCATTCATAAGACACAGAAAATGAGAAGAAATTAAAGGGTTTAGAGTCCAGGAAGAGAAAATGGTAGGTAACTTTTGTTTTTTCTCTGTTACAGTGCGGTTTATGTTTCGTGTCCTAACATGTGCTCTTAATTCTGTCTGGTTTGTCAAGGTGTGTTTCCTGTTTGCAGGCTGTTTCTATTTTCCCGCTTTTTGAATGGTCCTCTTAACGTCAGTCAGATATCGTTGACTTAACATCTCATACAACAAACTTTGCAAATAACCCTAAGCCTAGCATTTAGATATCATTGTTATTTTCTTAATATGTTTTTTTTTTTAACTTTATTTTGCCTTTTTGTGTACATATGACATCAGTGATAACTCATATGACCCTTGAGCTGAGTGTCAGAGAGGTTTAATGTTAGTCTAGTTGGACATTAGTGACATTTGACAGGTGATTGTTTAACCAGTTTGTTGTTATTTTCAAAAGAAATTTGTGGTTTCAGCCTGTTTGACACTGTGCCTTCCAGTGTTTTTACGTGTTTACTTTTATTTAAATTGATTTATGTCATGAGAAAACAGAAATTATGGTCCTTTAAGTCTTAAATAACCAATATTTTTGTCAATATACTATAAAGACCACTGGTTCTTAAATGGATAGTGAATATTGTAAATATTATAAATATGGAGAAATTAACTTTATTGTAGTACAATGTTAAAAAAAGGGGTAGGATCAAATAAGTTTATACTTCTACTCCTTTTCAAGCCTGTAAACTTGATGCACAAGCAAGATATTGTCAACAGTTCACCTTCTTTTTTTTTTTTTTTGTTTGTTTGTTTTTGTTCTGGTATATGCATGTATTTTTTATGGTGACCACCCATGTTTGTTTTCTTTTTTTACATGTTTCAAACATGTAATAAATAAACAATAAAGCATTCAATTCAATTCATATTTTACACATTTATTGTCAACATTTCAATAATTGTGAAGTAAAGAAAAAAAAAAGATCATACAGTATGTCATACTGAAATTTTATTTATTATACAAACAACACTGTGACTATATGTAATGAAAAATTACATGTAAGTCATTTTCTACAACAAGGCAACAACTCAATAATCTCTTATCATGTGCTGGTTGAACTAAATGGTCAGTATGTGGGTTTATAATCATAGATAACACCAACAATTTTACTGTATAACAAACATTTACTCAGAGCGTTGCAACTCAGTCTAAGACTTTGATTGGGAATGAGAGGGTCATTAGTTCATGTTTGGACCATCTGTGAAGGTTAGACTTGTAGCTTGAGAGGTGAAGGGTTACGTTCTGTTATTTTCCAATACTTTTGCTAAATCAGTACTATTAAACACGGTTGTTGCTTAAATGGTTTTTACCAAATCCATACATTTTAAAACTGAGGGAAGGTGGACAATTGGCTGTCAGTCAGTTGGAAATATAAAAAATTATATTTTTATGGTAAAAACCTTATGAGATCTGCCATGACAGCATTAAAAGCTATAAATAACTAATTGTTTCTGTTAATACTTATGTTAAAGCATTTGCCAGAACAACCCGTGAATGCCTTTCAAAGTGGCTGTAAATGTCTTGAATTCCATGTTAAGATCATTGGATTAAGTATTGCATTTAAGATTAAATTTATTTGAAATGCTAATTAAGGAACATTTATGACAGCTATATATATACATATCCATTCATTTTTGCATACTTAAAGTTTTTAAGAAATTTGCCCCTCTGATATTAAGGGTTATTTTAATTTGACCTTCTTGGTAACCAAAGTCGCCCATTCCTGTTTTAGATAGTTTCTTTTTGCCACCCTTGTGGTCATGCGTCTCTTACCAGCAGTGTTTGTTTCTTTAACTAAAGGGCAATATTGGCCCTCTCACTGAGTAAAGAAGACAGAGAGGGCTCACCATTTTTGGCTGTATCGTTAAATGAATAGTACTAATAAGAAGCAACAACTATGTTGTGATTTGGTTTGTTAGGTAGCCAGAGATGGACATGTTGTTTCCTCTACCAAATTATTACTTGATTTCAATAACTGTCCCTGAGAGTAGGAATGGGAATCAGAAACCAATTCAGGTTAACAATCGATAACAACTAGCTTGAAGACTATATGTATTTTTCTTTATGTTTAACAATTCCCCTTTTCATTTCCTTTCACTTTGCTCTGCGTGCCTTGCAAATCAAGGATGCCTAGCTCTCATCAGGGGCAGTCAGCATGATAACAAAAAAGTCGAAAGAAATGACTGTGGCAGATAGGAGATGGAAGTGCTCAAAATTATTCCTTAACTTTACTCAAAATAGCGCTGACTGCACACTACTAAGTGTCTGTATTGGTGTGTTATTAAGCAAGGGCGGACACTGCAGTAATTTGCAGGTATATTTATCTATTTAGCACGGCATTAAGTATCAGGAGTGCCATTTATTTGTCGCTGTTGACACGGAAAATCTATGTAAATAGTCTTCTATCCAGGCAGTGAGTCAACTGAAATGGATGAGGGAATCAATAAAGAACTTGATTGACAAGTAGAATCAATAAGGTCATTGTTAACATTATATCTTGTCAATTCTCATCACTCCTGGAGAGGTAACCCTGTACATATGGGTATTTTGATAATGATAATACCGTGCTTAGCATTGATACTCATTGACTTTAGGGCCAAAGCTCACCGGAGAATCAAAGGAGTACAAACAGAATGTTCAGTCCAATTTTGTCTGATTGAGAGTGGCTTTAGCCTAGGGCTGGGTATTTTCAGCATTCTTAGGATATGATACGTAGCACGATTAAGAGACCATGATACAGTATAAATCAGGATGTTCAGAAATTGTGGACAATGACAGTGCCTTTTACAGATCCGAAAAATAGCAAGGACACAATTTGACAAATCTCTCAACCTGAGACACTTAAATTTCAGGTCTTCAGAGATCATAGAAGTACTTAAAAGTTTTGAACATGTGCTACATCGTTCAGTTTGGCTTCCACCGCCACCTTTTGATTTTTTTCTGAACGGAACCATGAGTGATATTACCAAAAGTATATTTATACTATACTGTTATACTTTTTAAATTATATTTTATATGATATTTTGTATATTTCATTAGTATATCTTTTACAATCGTTGTCAGCATGTGGGGCCATTTAGATTCTGCCATATCTGTATCAATACATGCATCAGCAAGGGGTAATGTGACGATATACTGACATACCAATTTTTTTTTAGCACAAACCTATTTCTGACAAGAGACCCAGGAACAGATCTGAGAACATCTGATGTCAAAGTTTGTTTATTTTATAAGCGAGAATAGAAATTTAAAAGTACCTGAGGGCTGTACCATAGTCCACTTGTTGAGGTGGTTCCTGGCACTATTCAAGTGCACTGGAGTTCCCAACATGAGATGTGAACACATTTGTACTCAAGTAGCGGGTATTTGCTAGGGCTGGACGAAATGACAAAATGTCAGATGTTTGGCACAACTTCACCAACTTTCAAGCTGCTTGGAGAGAAAAAAACCTAGAAGAAATCAAAAAAGCTCCAGCGATGCTTGTAGTTCCAGAAAGAACTTTATTAAACCTCTGATTTTTTCACTAGTCCAATTTTGATCATTTTTTCCCTTTACAACTAGGGGAGCTCAGAGGAAAAGTATCAGGAATCACTGTCATAAGCTGTTAATTTTATACCTTGTCACTGATCTTTTTGCCTTTCTGCTTTTAGAATTCAAGGGAGAAGAAGGGAATGTTAAATCGTCTCAGCATCCTCTTCACGTCCAAGAGAAAGAAGAGCCGGGGTCACTCAGGCGATACAAGCACTCCGACGTCCCCTCTATCCCCGAATTCACCTCTGTCTGTAAACGAGGATGGCCTAAAGACTCCAACTCCCTCCAGAAGAGATGCTGAGCTGACAGATCCTGATTATTCAGATCCTACAATAGCAGACACTCTGAGTCGGAGCTCCAGTCCCAGTGACCGTAGCATCACGTCTCTGCTGTTCGCCGACAGGAACAGCATCGGCCGGAGCAGCGTGAGAGAGGTGCATGTGAGCAGGGTCAGCCCGGGCAGTGGTGAAAGGAATTCTGGGAATGTAACTCCCACCAATTTGGACCTCAATACTGCTCAGCTGGGTGATTCGGGCTCAGAGATAAGCTTCACTGAGTCGGTGGTGGAAGAAGTGAGCAAGAGGCTGCGGGTCAGTCTGGAGGGAGATCTTTTAAAGAGTACGGAGAATGTGGCAGCAGATGAAACCACAATGTCAGCGCTTAAAGTCCCTCAATCTAAGCTAGCAGAAGCTCCGAAATCACCAAACTTAACGTCAATAAGTTTGGCGTCAAAGAAATCATCAGTTACTATTGGAGAGAAGGGGAACAGCACGTCTTTGAAAGGAATAACTTTAGGCTCTCAGGCGTCCACTTCACACCTCATCACAACACAAGAGGGAGAAAAAGACCTGCCAGAAGAATCAAAAGAAACTCCTGAAAGCAAAAGGAGGGGTCGGATATTCTCCTCTGACACTGCCGAAAAGATATTGAGCTCCTCACCTGAAGAAGAGCAAACGCCCCGAGGTGATTCTCCAGCTCAGCTCCACAAAGCAATATGGGTGGAAACACACCTGGGACCGGAGGAGGGGGAGTACGAGAGGGATCTAATGAAAGCACAGGAGGAGGACTTCAGAGCAGACTCGCCTCCAGTGCTCGCTATCCCCGTCACGGTCATTCCTGAGGAGGATTTTGATACTGACGACAGCCCTTTTACCCCCACTGAGACTCTACCATCTGCTGAAAGCTTGCCAGAGACAGACATCTCCTTGGCAGTGACTACACACGAGTTAGAAACAAACTTTAAGCAGGCGGAGGAGCCTGAGTCTGGCACGCACCCAAAGCAAAGTTCACCTCAGGAGAGAAGCAAGTTAAGAGAAGTACGAGTGACGCGCAAGACGGTGAATCTACCCTCCAAGACCAAGGTTTTTGCCCAGAGGGTGAACGTCAGCCCAGAGCAGAGTTTGGACGAGAACGAGCCGGCAGGTGAGGAAACCAGACAGGATTCAGCTTCGAAAACTTCAGACACGCCAAAGGAGGAACTGTGAGTATCCTATGACTGGGAATACATTTTGATGTTTTGATGATATATTGAGTTGTATGAAATTGAGATATAAGGTAAGACAATATATCAATACCTTATGTTACGTAGAGTTTAAGAATAGGTCCCAAACCTAATGCTCTTTAAAATGATTGGTAAAGTAAAAAACAATCACCAGTAATGGGCTTATTGACGACAGGAAAAGGTGTTTTGAAATGTTAAGTCTAAATGGGGAACAGTTGTTAAATAAATGCTCTTTTTAGATTCTTGTCAGGGTGTTTTTCTGCGTTTAGAATAGTGGCCGGCCCAGAAAGAGGGGATAAAGAGTGGGGAATGACATGCTGGTGGGAGGTTAATGGTTGGAATCAAACCTAGACAGCACTTGACCAGGATAACTTTCTCTTCAATGAGATGCTCAGACATAATCTCTACTCTATCGGTGCCCCTTTTTTGTGAAATTTTTGAGGAGCATTGTTATTTTTTAGCACAAAAAAAATCTAACATGAACTGCCAGAGAGCACAAACCTCCGCCAAGTCTTTGCTCGCGCTCTTTGCCGAGTAATTAATGAAAAATGTGGAAAACTACCCTATCTGCATCCAGAGTCTGATCACCATCAAAATCTAATCACATCTTTCTTGTGCCATTACCAGTGCTCCCTGAATATTTCATCTAAGTCCATTGAGAAATTTCTGGGTTACTGGCAAATAATTTTGAAAACTGCCCTATCTGGCAGCGTTGACAAATCTTTACAAAATTCCTGGATGCACATTCAGGTTAGCTCACCAGTGAAATGGAATCACTTAGAGAATAATTGTTTGATTAATTACTTGTTTTATATCCTTGTTGGGGTCTTTTTCTGCCTTTAGAATAGGAGAGAGCGCGCCAGAATGTGAGGATAGAGATGATGATGTGCTGGAAGTAGGTCAAGGATTGGAAGCAAAACTTGATGGCCCTTGGCGAGGACATAATTCTCTTTACATGGAGTGTGCAGACATAATCTCTAAAATAGGGAGTGGCAGCTATGATCAATAAAAGGGCCACATCAGTTTTGTCAGCACTGTCAGAGGCCAAATTGTTTCTTCTTAGGATATTCTCAAGTAAACAAATTACAAACAATTACATGCGATTTGATTAAAATAAAACAATAAGCTCTGTCATAAAGTTTTACAATTTAATATTTTTATATACTCAGACTTAGATACAAGTAATATTACTTAACTGAATAAGCTAAACACAGAATTCAAGCCAGCTTAAGCTACTATTCTATGCAAGTTTCAAAGCAATTAATGGTTGTTTCAGTACGGTATATTTTTTGTGCATTTCTATCGTTACTTTGACAAACACATTTATAAACCTGTAAAGAAAGACTTATAGAAACAATATGTTCAAAGCTATCTTTTGTCAAATGTATATTTTGTAAAATGTTGTCATGGCAAGTTTTGTTGTTTCTGTTTTTCGAAACATATTTTTTAATACAGTATCTTAAAGTTACTGGTGGGCAGCATTTAGTGAGTAGTAGGGCCCAATGTGGCCCCTGATCTGCCAGTTTCCCATACCTGCTCCTAGCGGTACCCCTAATTTTTTTCATTTTAATAAGGCACATTGTTTTTTTTTTTCATCAAAAATAAAAATAAAGTAAAAAAGTCCTTACATGGTAGACTTGAGTAGGTTATCTCATGGGTTGTTTCCCCCAGTACTTATTACTGCCAAACGAAAGGTCTCTTTTATCTACCATGCTCATGTTAAATACTCTTACCTGTAACTTTAGGAAGGGCACCTGGTCATCTGCTCATTAATGCACATAGCTAATCAGCCAATTACATTGCAGCAACTCAGTGCATTTAGGTTCGCAGACATGGTCAAGACCACCTGCTGAACATCAAACTTAGCATCATAAAGGGGAGAAAGGTGATTTATTAATTGACCTCGATGTTTGTTGGTGATTTTGAGTGTTTCAGAAACTGCAGATGTACTGGGATTTCCACGAACAGCTGTCTCTAGGGTTTACAGAGAATGGTCTGAATAAGAAAATATCCATTTAGTGGCAGTTCTCTGGGTGAATGTGCAATATGTAGGGCCAGAAAATGCAGTATAAACATGGAGCATGGATCCATTCTGCCTTGTATCAATGGTTCAGGCTGGTGCTGGTGTCATTGAGTGGGGGATATTTTTTCTTGGCAAACTTTGAGTTCCTCAGTACCAAGTGAGTATAACAAAAACACCACAGCCTACCTGATGATTGTTGCAGACTGTGTCTATTCCTTCATGACCACAGTATTGAACAATAAAGTGTGTTTATTGTTCTCTAGCAGCCTCCGCAGTCACCAGATCTCAATCCAATAGGTAATTTAGGAAGAGACTGAGAGCAGATTAGCATCATGGATGTGCAGTCAACAAATCTGTAGCTGCTGTTTAGTTGTCATGTCAACTTTGACCAAATTTCTGAGGAATGTATCCAGCACCTTGTTGAATCTATGTGTCAAAGAATTGAGGCAGCTCTAAAGGCAAAAGGGGATCCCAACAGTACTCAAGAGTTATACCTCATGAAGTGGCAGGGGAGTGGATTTACCATGCTCATGGTTTCACAGAAAAAGGTATGGCCAGCCAGTGTGAGAAAGTAGCCAGCCAGGGGGTCCTGGGGTCCCCCAACAAAACCAGGGCAAGTTGTTAAATCTACCATTGTACACATTTGATATATGTAATCCTGTTATTCTTGAGAGGCGCAAACGGAGACTTTGCATCTTAATGTTGAAGCCCGCCTCCCTCTCCTTAAACACGCTGCCGCTTAGGTCCACCAAGCGGTCCACCATTACCAATTTCGTTATTTAGATCAAGGGGTCTTTTGAAACAAAAGCAGCAAAGGTGTTTTTACTTACCAGTAGACCCTCATTCTAGTATCATGAATAAATTTTAATGTTTTAGGTGTTTTTTTTTTACAGACTTCAGATTTGAAAGGTCCTGCCCCTCCCAGTGACTTTCTATGGGATGCTGGGATGCACTTTGGGATGCTGTCCAAGTGGACATGATAATTGTATCCATATTTATCCCATAATTATATGAAACAGGACATCTGGTGTGTCCGGTTGAGGGACTAGCCAAATGTTGCAAAACATATTTGCACAATTTTGAGTTTTCTCTCACTCTTCGCTTGAAAATCTGACTAAAGATCATTAAACTTTTGGACTTTTTGAAATCACCAATCATTAAATATCGGATGTCCTATTGATTTGATTTCAAGAAATAGAAAATTTTGACAACTCAAATGCACTTTTCACCCACCACATTAACAGAAATACAATGTTGTAATTTAATTGTAGCAGGGATCAAATGAAATTGATGCCATGTGAGAAAAATCCAAGACCAAGACACCCAATGTTGGACAACTTGTTTTCAATTATCAAAAGGTGTAAACAACCTTCTACATATTGTCAAAGCATTTACAAATTCCCACAATTTCAAGGTAGCCAGACTTTTCTTTACTTTTGTCATCACCTATCCTTACGTTCATGGAGATCTTAATTTTTAAACACCTGGTATTAAGAAGTATATGTTTAAATCTTAGTATTCATAAATGTTGCTGATGTTTATGTACCATCTACACAATGTGTAGGAGTTGTCTGTAATTTCTGATGATTAAAAAGGAAAATTACCTAATATTTGGTATAAAGGACTAATACGTGTTCACCACAGTATTGCAGAGGTTTTATGTTTTATTAATTCTTCACTTTAATCGTATCAAAATTCATCGTCCTGTTACTGTGACAATCATTTGTTGGTCTTTTCAGAAAAATGGAATCCGCCAAGAGAACATGGAGATATGATTTTCTTTGTCCTTATTTCCCAACCGTAGAGTATCTGTCTATTCAAATATTTTGTGGTTAGTTGTAAATAGTCCCTCTGATCCTGCAGAGAACAGAAAGGAGGAGAGCTAAAGAGGGCCAGTCCTGCGTGCAACCTGAGCTCTCAGTTCCCATGCTCCTTTGTTCCAGAGGAGAACAATACAGACTAAACCCACACGGACGTGCTGAAATATTCATACACTGTACATCTAATTTTAAAGAAACAGTTGACCAAAGTCTTAACAAAGTGTCTGTCTCGAAGCAAATTTGAGTCAAACATAAAGTAAAGATATTTCGTCTTGTTTGTCAATGAAGGTCTCCTCTGTTGTTTTCCTAAGGTGTACTGTATGTTCTCTACCTGAATGAGTTAGTTATTACAAAACTTGATGAGCAACTGGGGAATACTGTATGTGCACACTGTTTGATGTCATTGTGACATGGCTTCACGTAGACTCATGTCCAAAGCACTCAAAGCATGATGTATTTTAGGGCTGGGCAATATGGACTTTAAAACAATGTATTATTTTTCTTTAGCTGAACAGTGATACAAATACTGTATGTAGCTTGATATTTTTTTGTGAAAAATTGACAAATTGTTGTCACAAGAAATGGAAACCACAGGGTTACTTCCAGTACAATACAATATGTGAAACATGGTTAGGTTTATTGATGTATATATATTTAATATAATGATACAGCGATACTGTGATCACTTCTATATTGCAAAAATATCATCCAGTGATATATCATGATATCTGGTAAACTAAGCAATGTTAATCAATCTAGTAATACAAAATAGTATTAATGTATTTATTTAGTGTCATATTTACAGAATTTGACAAAGACACAGTGCCACAATGTTCCTCTTTTCATTTTTTAAATTGAATTGGCAACATGATGCAACTGTAAGAGCAAGTTGGTGCTTTTAAACACTTCATGAAATAATCACATCAACATACAAAAGTATTTGACAGACATGATTACCTTGTGTATGTAGACCTGTAAACATAGGATCGCATATGTTTTGAAATAAAATTTTAGTACTTGGGGTTAGCATGTTGACCATTATATTGCATATGCAAGGACCAGTGTGAATTGCAATAACTATGTTCTCTGTCTTATTTGTCACAATACCAGAATCAAAAACTCTGATCTGATCCTAGAAAAAATCAAACAAAATTGACACCTTTTTGATACCACAGCTACAAAGTTAAAAGTCTGTTCCCCAGCCCATAACTTTCAGTCACCTGAACAGAGCAGAGGGCTGTGGAGCAAAAGGGTGTCGGTAAGCAGTGACCACAGTGTTGGACTGCAGCACAGGCTTTTAAATTTTTTTTACCGACACAAAAAAAAAAAAAAACTTTTCATGAAAAACACAATAAAGTGGAGCCATTAATGTAAACTTTAAGTCTTAGAAAATGTTGACCCTTAAAATGTACCCACGGCATTATCCACATCAGTCAAAATCTCAAGATCTTTGCTAAAATGTCAGTTTTAGTTTGTTTACAACCTGTAGTAGTGGAGCATCTTTCCCCTTACACCAGAGGTGTCCAAACTATGCATTTATCTACCATTTAGCCAAGTGTGGCCCTTGGTGCATTTTTAGTTGGCTCACAGCAGACTCTCAACAGTGATGGAAATTTGGCCCACAATTAGAGCTTAAAGCTTGTGCTTAACTGATAAATAAAGACAAACATACTACAGCCTTTTTTAATAACAAGAATTGCCCTTATATGCTCTTCTATCTCCTCCATCACAAGGTCTTATTTACAAAAAGTATTGTGGTTATCAGCCTCAAGTTCCAACACTGTTACAGAGTTTGGTAGTTTTCTGTAGTTTGCTCTCGTTTTGGAACTGAAAGTGGAGATCAGCGGTCAGCATCTCCCATCTGCTGCACGGAGGGTCATTGTCATCTTGACCAGGAGGGTATTTAGTGATAGCAAGGTTAGACCAAGATCCCCTGAACTTTAGAGCCCCAAAGTGTAACATCACATAAGGGCTATCATTACTGACATAACTTTGTTTAATCCTTAGAATTTGCAGACAAACTCCGGCACAGTGTCTTGATAGAAATCAAAAACACTTGACTCAATATTTTTATCTCGAGGTTGTTCAAATGTTCTGTTTAATGTAATTCCACGTTTTTTTTTTTGTAATTAAACAAATCTGCATTGTTTTAATTATTGGTGGTATCAAAAATACAGAAATCTAATGGTCTTTGGTCATAATTGTCACCCAAAAAGTGAAAAGGACTGAATTGCACAATAGATTGGTTACATTTGGCCTTCTCCATTACTTTTCAAAATTAAATTTCTACTAACAATATAAAGCTTCCATAAAAACAAAACAAATTAAAAAATAAAACAATATTCAAATGAATTAAACATTTTAAATAGATCATTTGCGGTCAATAAGCATTTTACTGTTAGTGCTTCTTACTGTAAACAGTCTTTCTACCGAACAATGTACTCGCAAATATTTTTAGGAACAGCAACATCAACTGTGTGTACTTTGTTTGAGGTCAGTGTGACATGATTACTTCTTCTCGTGCCTGTAGAATAAATAATGTATGTATTAATTCCATGTTCATGCGGCACAGAAAGAATAAAGAGGGTAAAGTAAAACCTGATTAGTTTGTAAGTCCGTGCCACCCGGGGTGTGGATGAACATGCCTGAGACAAGACTCGATTTGATTTATAGTTTCAGAAACACTGCAGGCAGATTCTTTCTGTGCCCTGAGTTTGACCACAAAGTGTCTTAACCTGAGACTTTATAAGGAGTGGAAGTTGACTTTTGAAATGAAGTAAAGCCTGTCAAAAAAGCTTTAAGCTGCATTTCTTGTAATAACTCTGGTGGTTGCAAATATAGACTGTAAAAAAATATCACCATTGTCTCAGAGACTTAAGCTAATGGTTTTAATTCACAATGTGAACTTTGTTCATATTAGAGGTTGTAACTCAAACTAACAGTCTATCCAGAAAAAAATAATTAAAGCTGAGGTGGGTTTTAAGCCTCCTCAGAAATGGCAACAACACTTACCTGTGTAACACAGTTTAATTTAAAACACACAACCTGTTCTCTGCCTGAACAGAAACAACCATGTTAGTATGGATACCAGACTTTAATGGAAACTCAAGGAACTATGCTTTTCTGCTTCTTAGATGGCTATTTTTGACTCTAGGTTGCCACTCAGTGAGAAAAAAAACATAAAATAGTCCACTTCTTACTTAATTTATTACCTCAGTTAACATATTTCAAAGAAGTGATGCTTTGTGTGCTTAAACTAACTCTAAACACAGATTTTTTAGAGGTACCATGATTTATCGAAAACAAAACATTATTGGCTACACTATATTAAAAATGATACAACGACCTGAGGCTAAACTCCGTGCAGAACTGGCATGACATTTTGGCCATCTTTTGCCGACGTAGAGGGAAACGTCAAGATAAGTCAGGACACGCAGAACTACATTAACATCAGTTGGATAAAGCTGATGTTCTCCGGGTACATCAACAAACTAAAGGCATACTTAAAAATTTCTAATGTTTGTTCCAACATGCTTGTAAATGCCAGCAGGATTTGACCTCCTCGTACATTCGCTACCCTCAGTTGCATTCATCTCTGTCAGCTCTAGCAGCTTCCTCCTCAGGACCGGACTCCTGTTGTATGATTTGAGGCGCCCTTTTTGGGACAGCTGTCTTTTGTTTTCTAGACATGGGGTTGGAACACTGAGATGTGGTGAAGTGGCAATTACGTCTGCTTTATATGGCATTTGTTGCGTGCCAGTGACGTCGCAGTTTGTTCCTTCAACATTCAGCAGTGTCAAGCTCTGTTAGGAGTTCCCCCAAGTTGAGTGCGCTACCCATGCATCTAGATTGGTGAACGTTTTAAATCTATCTACAATTAGTCAGGGGGCCATCTGGAAACTTCATACTCCACCAGCACGATGTTGCTCTTTGCTTTAGATCTGTCAACATGTGTAAAACACAGAAAATTGACTACAAGAACGTTTTTTTTAACTGTAATTTGGATGATTTCTCAATGTTGGTCAATGTCAGCTACTTTACGTTGATGTGTGATTGAGCATTTATTCACATGTCTGCTTCTGCTGCTTGGGTAGAATCATCACAGCATTGTTGTCAGTCCTGTTTGTTAAAACATTAATCCAGTGAGTAATTTGCATTGTAATCTGTGTTAGGACCAGCAGGATAAAAGTGAATCAGTTAGCTAAGAGAGTGCTGCAGAGCTGGATATTGTGTGCTGCAAGGCATTTAGGATAACATGATAATAGCATAATACTTTTGTGCTATAAATAGCACTCAGTTGGTTACGGCATGATATGTTCAAATGTATATTAACAGTAGGAAACTTAGGTTCTGACCAGGGACTTGAATGAATTATTATGTTTTGAGGGTGAACTTTTTTCAATGAGAAAAAAGAAAATAACAAATAGGTGATTGGTTGTCAGTCTCTGCAGCAAAATGCCTAATCAGGGCATTCCTATTTTTTTTAAATATATGATCTTACTAAAAAAAAATCAAAATATTTGATTTGATGACCCATTTATTGTTTAACCTATTTTGCCCTGAAAATGTCTCTTTTGGCTAAAAAAAAATCTCAGATGGTCACATGATTGTGGTTATGTGCACTTCATAGTTAACAGTCAAGGATAGTTAATGATTTTCATGTTCCTCATTTGCCTCTGAGTTTAGAGGCGTAGCTTGTATACTTTTGAAGCTGGATTGTATGAGGTTTGTGTTCATAGTCAACACATTAGCTATAAAGATTCTGGAGAGAACCTACATGGAAGCTATACTGTACATTTTTGCTCTGTATAATTTCAAGCTCAGAGTAAAAAACAAAAACTAGCACAAGGGTGATTGAATAAGTACTAAACACATTTACAATGCTTTGTTTTGGCAGTACTTCAGCAGACTGCATAGCCTATTTGTCCTTTCTCCTGAAACAAAAAGTATCAATGCAATAAGGCTTGTGGGCAGAGATGAAATTTGTCCAGTGCAATCAGACCAAGGCTGTGTCTGTTTTACTTTTTACCTGAAATTAACTACTAAGAGCTCTTGGCCCCCTATGGCAGCAACTTACAGCCTTACTTCTATGCCAGTCTTCACCTTACAGAGGCAGAGCTGATCACAGCTTCTATGGTATATATATATACTGTGACATGAACCTCATAAAATCAGAAGTATCCCTTCTGAAATTAAAGCTTAGTCTCATCTAGAACTCACAAAACATCTGACACTTCACTGTATATAAAGACATTGAACAATAATGCTGTTTAGAAATTACTTTTTTCTTCTTGTTAGTTTGAGTAAAATGAAAGAATTTCAAATGAAAGAATTGGGGCCAAAATCACAAAATTTTGTCTAACATGTTGCCTTAACCAGCAGCTCTCTAATTAAGCCAACTGCAAATAGTGGAAACAAGGACAGTTTAGGCTAAAATAAAACTGCCGGTTAAACAAATCTTTTATTGTTTTCACTAAGGTTTGTAGGTCGTGTGCAGCAAGATTTGTGACCTAAAAATTCTAGCTACTTCCCCTCTTACAAAAGTAGGTTAGGTAACGGCAACTAGCTCTAGCTAGCTGTGCAAATACATGACAGACCTTTGGACATTGCATGAATACCTGAGCTAGTTTCTCTTGCCATCCAGATTCTTAACTATAACAAAGAAGAAAATACTATCTCTTCCACTATTTGTACTCTTCTGGATTTCACTATTTCAAGTATTAACTAGAAATCAAAAAGAGATTCTTGCAGTCATATTAAACCATTAGAATGCCTATCAGCAAAGTCGACCAATCAATGTCCAAGACAGGCTCAAAGCAGATGTGATAAGCTAGTTATTTTTTTAGTGTTTGTTTATCAGACTAAAAAGTGTGAAGAATTTGTGGATTGACGTTTGGAACATTTGAGGTGCAGGTGAACAAAGTGAACTGCTGCAAGTTTATTTTTTTACTACCTGGTGGTTTTATTTTCTAGGTCTGAAGATTGCTGCTTGGTATGTGCTTAATAACTGTGAACCATTTCTGTTAATGTTTCTCTTGCTCTCTCTTGTTTTAGACTGCCAAGCCTCCAAAACAACAATGTGGATCTTCAGGAAGCTAACCTTGGACCGTTACCAGCAACAGATGAGACGACTCGCACTGACAGAAATACTCCTGATGCCTTAGTGAATGAAAAGACAGACCTTGAAGCTGCTGACTTGGATGATACCTCTTCATCCTCAGAGATGTATAGAACAAAGCTACCAGTGGTGGTCGGAGGCCAAGAAATGGACCGTGCTTTACCCACCAAACCAGGGGTTAAAGGAGCAGCTGAGAGCAGGCATACCACAGTAAGTGGAGCAAAGACCCCATCCCCTGTGGCTGTCAGCAGAGCCAAGAATGTGACAACAAAAGCAAAGGCTTCTACAGAGAGCACAAAAGTGGGAACTTCCACCGAAACACCAGCACAGAAGGAACAAAGCAATGAAAAAACTGTTTCTACAGTACCAACATTAAAAGAACAGAGCGGCAGCAGTCTTACAAGTTCAAAGTCTAAAATCCCAAAGAGGCCATCATTAGAGGCTGATGTGAAACCACCTGTGACACCAGATAAAACATCAGTAAATGAGGCCTCATTGGTCACATCCAAACTGCAGACACAACCTAAAAGTAAAGACGCTTTAAAATCTCCCATCTCACCAACCAAAACTGTCAGGAAGCCAAGTTTTGAAGGAGGAAAAACTTCGTCAGGCGACATTTCTCCCTCAAAACAAAGGACAAGACTTCTTAAGGAAAAGTCAGATGAGGAAAGTGACTCTGTAAACATGGTGAATGGAGAGGTGAGAGACCACGAGGGGCGAATTAAAACTGTTTCATCGACTGACAGAGATATTCCAGATGTCAAAAAACATGGACAAAACCATGTTGAGAGTAATGCCTCGCCTAAAACCAGGCTGCCAGTTTCATCTCCAGCTAGAAAGAGGAATTCTAACTTAACTCTAACTAGTGACACTAACTCTAAAAAAACATCTGGTCAGACAGACTCAGACCAACAGAAGAGGCAGAGTCCAGAACTGCAGGAAGTAACTCCATTAGAGAGACCCGGGAGCACATCACCAACTCCATTACCTGAGAGTCCAAAGAGAGGTAAGACAATACATGCATAACATGGTGTTTACAAGAGATGTTTCCAGGATGATGACTTTAAGTCAGCTAAATACAAATTAATTTAGTCTAAGTCTTAGTTCACACAGCTCTTTGAAAACAGTCATATTGAGAATGTTCTACATCAAACAAGATCACAATGTTAGCAGGTTAAGATGGGAAGGTGGTTGAAATAGTTTAGTGTGGCTAAGTGCACAACATTATCGATATGATATTAGTACTGGCAGATAATTGTTTCAAAGCTAAATACAAGTATTAACAGATATGATTTTCCACTTTATATCACAATTTACTTAGAACCTAATGGTATATTTATACTAATGATATTTAGAATTTTAATTTTCCAATTTCTAAAAGTGCCATTAAAATCAAAACGGTACCAAAACCTTGGAAACATGCTTGGGCACAATAGGGAATATCAACTCTTAAGTGCAACTGAAAATGCAAACTCAGGGTTGGAGTTATCAGAAGAAATCACAATGTCTCTGAAACACCAAAGCAATGTGGACACCGGATGCAAAATAAGCGTTTTATACCTGCACACTACTCTTGGAAATTTCCTACATTTTTATTGGTGAGCTTCATTTTTAAATGCAAATAGTTAATCAAACTTTATCCATATTATTTTCCTGCCAGTGCTCAGGGATTTTTTTTTTTTCAGGGAACATTTCTTGTTTTGAAGGAAATGTGTGACCAGGCAGAGCTCCTGAAGTTTATAAGCAGCTATAGAGGAATTTAGCAATTTTAAACAAGACAATTATGTAATAATGCGGCATAGCTCCTATTTCTTTGATTTATATTAACAATACAGTCATAGATGCTCAAGCAATGAACAAGAAGAAACTCTGATATTGTAGTTGTAATTAAAACTGTGTTCATGTCTCTGTGTCTCCCATAGGAGGCATGCTGTCACCAAGATCATCCAAACACTCCTCTAAAAGTAACTCCAGCCATGATGAGAGACACTCACCCACAATGCGTGCCTCTCCTACATTGCGTGCCTCTCCCACATTACGTGCATCTCCGACTTCACGAGCTTCTCCAACTCCCACCAAACAAGAGAAAACTTCCTCATCAAGACTCCCCAAACATAGCGACAGCACTAAACCTCCCATGAGCCCAGTTAGAGATTCACATGAACCCTCTTCACCTGTGAGCAAGCTTCCTATGAGGGGCCAGAGAGGCCCTAACAAAGTCCGACCCACAAAACAAACATCAACTGAGAGTCCTGCAACCACAACTGCGTCTAAAGAAGAGGACTCAAAACAGAGCAGGACAGACAGGTCTGAGAGTGTGAGAGCTGATCAAGCGAAGAACAAGTCGAGTGTAAGTGCAGAGGAAATAAATCAGCCCAGCTCAAGTGAAACCAAACAGAAAGAGGGAGAAACTAAGGAGTTGCAGGAGGGCATAACCGAGGAGATTTCTAAATCCATGGCAATGCCAAACAATGATGTAATTAGTTCAGGAAAATCTCAGGCGGAAATTACACCAATTATAAGCCCAGGAGATAAGGAATCCCCTGAAACTGAGGCAGCAAAATCAAGGCAATCTAAGTCACAGGATGCTGAGTCAGCAAAAATGGAAACCCAGGAAGGAGAGAATGCAACCAAACTGCAAACAAAAGTTGAATCTCCAACCAAAAATGCTTCCCTCACTAGAAGAGACAACGCCATCGAGGAACAGGAGAAGGATCTTTCAATCAAGAAATGCACAGAAGGAGAGACACCCCAGCTGATAAGTAACATAAAACCAGGCACAATCCAGGTGAAAGAACTTGAAGGGCCAGAGCTGGCACAGGAAACAATACAAGCTCAGGTTCATGTAACTGATACCCCCACCACATCTGTTGAAAATGACGGCACTCATGGTGACTTAAAGAGACACACTGATTTAGAAGGCACAACAAATTCGGTCACTTCTAACAAACACACAGCTGGAGAGAGTCCTTTAGCAGAACTGGACTCTGAAGACAAAGATGCTGAGCAAAAAGATGCACTTTCAGCCACATCCATTACTGATTTTGTTGATTCTGGTGTAAAAGAGTTAAATAATAAAGAGGAAATTAATACTGAGGACGTTCAAACAGAGCCTGTGACTGTTTGTGAATCACCCAAGAATGTTGAAAATCAGCTGCACAAAGAGCCTCTTTTAGTAGAGGGAGAAACTGAAAAACAAGAGGAAGACTCCAAACCAAATGAGAGGCTGAATGTGGAAATCAATGAGTCAGAGAACATTTGCAAAAAGGAGCTCCAGACCATAACTAGCGGGGATAAAGCAGCGAAAGACATTTCAAAAGCAGAGAAACCAGCGTTGGACGAGGAATATTTGAGGCCTGAATCAGAAAGGGAACCAAATCTGATGGCCACAGATTCTCTGCAAACGCAAAAAGGAAGTACAGTCCAAGATAATAAGACTGGTGTGGCCAAAACAAAAAAGGAATGTGCAATCCTCTCAGAGGGAAATGCAACGACTGGCAACAAGGAAGCAGATCAGCAGATTAAAGAATTAGCACTGAAAGAGGAACTGGAAACCAAAAGCTGCTCTGACCAAAGTCGAGGAGGTTGGGATTAATAAAACAAAACAGGAGTATGAACACACTGATGGTGTGAAGGAGAGCCAAACACGAGACCTAAATGACACAAGCAGGAAAGCTGAAGGCACAAAAGAGGAGGATGTGACAAAGGAGACTTCACTGAAGAGTATGGGGAACAAGATCACAGCTAAAAGTGGAGTAAGCAACCAAGAAGACAAGAATTCAAAAACTGTAAAAGATAGACAAGAGGACAGCACAAAATCAGAATCCAAGACTGAGGATGAACAGCGCAATGAGACAGAAAATTCTGTGAGGAAGACTGAGACCGAGAGTACAGGTAAGATCGAGAAAAAAGAGGAAACAAAAGATATTCTTGTGCAAAGTCAAATGAAAGAGACCACTGATGCTAAAGCTAAGGCTGAACTTGGTGAACAAGACAACAAGACAAAAACGATAAGAGATGAAACAACAAAACTTACAGAAGATGAGCCAGCAACATCCTTATCCAAAGCTGACATTGAACAGCAAGAAGAGGAAGAAAATGTGATGGAGAAGAGGTCCAAAATCTTATTGTCAGAAATGGATGCCCCTCGAAAAGCAGAAGAACCAAACAGCAATACCACAATTGCCAAAGAAGAAGCAGAAACAAAGGAATCATTAAAAATAAGTTTGGAAAAGGAGGCCCCAGTTGCTGTTGTTATTGGTGATGTTAGCATAGAAGACCGTGAGTCAAGAACGGTTGGAGACCAAGGTGAGGAGAATGAGTCAAGGAAATCTAAATCCAAAGATGAAAACAAAGAGCAAAATGCCATGGTGAACACTTTGGAAAGCCTTGTTCCACAAATGGATACCACACAAAATGCAGAAGTCATACACAGGGAAAACAAAAGTGCTGATGATACCAAAGAAGAGGCCAAAGCAAGTCCAGCATCTAATGAGAAACAGCTACCTGAGAAAGACGATGCTCATCAAAAGACAACAGAAAACCAAGAACAAAAAACAGATATCCAGACAGACAAAGCCAAAAAAGAACTGAATGAGAAATCATTAGAAGTTGTAAATGAGGACAAATCTACCAGATCTGAAAGTCCAATTGCTAATGAAGAACAGCAAGCTGTGATAGACAGTGCTCAACAACAGACAACAGAAAACAAAGACCGAAAAACAGATATCCAGACTGACAAAAGCACACAAGAAGAGAATAAGAACTCATTAACTGTTAAAAATGAGGACAAATCTACAAGCCATGGAAGTCCTGTTGTCAATGAAGGACAACAACCTGAGATAGACAAAGGCCAACCAAGGACAACAGATAACCAGGCCCAAAATACAGAAATCCAGCCTGACAAAGCCACAAAGGAAGAGACTAAAAACCTGTCTGAAGTTAAAAATGAGGACAAATCCACAAGATCTGAACTTCCAGTTGCTAATAAAGAACAGCAGCCTGAGATAGACAAAGGCCAGCAAAAGACAACAGAAAACAAAGACCAAAAAACTGAAATTCAGACTGACAAAACCACAGAAGAAGAGATTAAGAACTCATTGGAAGTAAAAATTGAGGACAAATCCACAAGCCCTGGAAGTCCTGTTAATGAAGAGCGGCAGCCTGAGATGGAAAGAGGCCAACCAAAGACAACGGAAAACCAAGAACAAAAAACAGAAATCCAGCCTGACAAAACCACAGAGGAAGAGACTAAAAACTTGTTAGAAGTTAAAAATGAGGGCAAATCCACAAAATCTGAAAGTCCAGTTGCTAATGAAGAGCGGCAGCCTGAGATGGACAAAGGCCAACCGAAGACAATAGAAAACCAAGACCAAAAAACAGAAATCCAGGCAGGCAAAGTAAATAAAGAAGAGACTAAGAACTCAGTGGAAGTTAAAAATGAGGACAAATCCACAAGATCTGAATGTCCAGTTGCTAATGAAGAACAGCGGCCTGAGATAAACAATGCTCAACAAAAGACTACAGAAAACCAAAACCAAAATACAGAAATCCAGCCTGACAAAACCACAGAGGAAGAGACTAAGAACTCATTGGAAGTTAAAAATGAGGGCATATCCACAAGATCTGAACGTCCAGTTGCTAATGAAGATCGGCAGCCTGAGATAGACAAAGGCCAACCAAAGACAACAGAAAACCAAAACCAAAATACAGAAATCCAGCCTGACAAAACCACAGAGGAAGAGACTAAGAACTCATTGGAAGTTAAAAATGAGGACATATCTACAAGCCATGGAAGTCCAGTTGCTAATGAAGAACAGCAGCCTGAGATGGACAATGCTCAACAAAAGACTACAGAAAACCAAGACCAAAATACAGAAATCCAGGCAGGCAAAGTAAATAAAGAAGAGACTAAGAACTCAGTGGAAGTTAAAAATGAGGACAAATCCACAAGATCTGAATGTCCAGTTGCTAATGAAGAACAGCAGCCTGAGATAAACAATGCTCAACAAAAGACTACAGAAAACCAAAACCAAAATACAGAAATCCAGGCAGGCAAAGTAAATAAAGAAGACACTAAGAACTCATTGGAAGTTAAAAATGAGGACAAATCCACAAGATCTGAATGTCCAGTTGCTAATGAAGAACAACCTGAGACAGACAAAGATAAACCAAAGACAACAGAAAACCAAGCCCAAAATGCAGAAATCCAGCCTGACAAAGCCACAAAGGAAGAGAATAAGAACTCGTTAGAAGTTAAAAATGAGGAAAAATCTGCAAGATCTGAATGTCCAGTCGCTATTGAAGATCTGCAGCCTGAGACAGACAAAGGTCAACAAAAGACAACAGAAAACCAAGACCAAAAAACAAAAATTCAGATTGACAAAACCACACGAGAAGAGAATAAGAACTCATTGGAAGTTAAAAATGAGGACATATCTACAAGCCATGGAAGTCCTGTTGTAAATGAAGAACAGCAACCTGAGATAGACAAAGGCCAACCAAGAACAGCAGAAAACCAAGACCAAAATACAGAAATCCAGAAGAACTCAGTGGAAGTTAAAAATGAGGACAAATCCACAAGATCTGAACGTCCAGTTGCTGATGAAGAACAACAGCCTCAGACAGACAAAGATAAACCAAAGACAACAGAAAACCAAGACCAAAAAACAGAAATCCAGCCTGACAAAGCCACTAAGGAAGAGAATAAGAACTCATTAGAAGTTAAAAATGAGGACAAATCCACAAGATCTGAACTTCCAGTTGCCCATGAAGAACAGCAACCAGAAGCAGACAATGCTCAACAAGAGACTACAGAAAACAAAGACCACAAAACAGATATCCAGACTGACAAAGCCACAAAAGAAGAGACTAAGAAATCATCAGAAGTTAAAAATGAGAACAAATGTACAAGTTCTGGAAGTCCAGTTGCTAATGAAGAACAGCAGCTTGAGACACCAGCAGCTCCAGGGAAGATGAGAGAAAGTCTAGTCTTACCATCTCCATCCGGAGAGAAGACTGAAGAGACCATTAATGATCAAGAGAACGACAACAAACTAGCAACTGACAAGTTAACTGAAGATATCATAGAAAAAAAACAGGAGACAGAAAATTCTCCAAAAATGACAACTAAGGGTCAAGTTTTGCAAAAGGATTCAATTCAAGAACCAGCTGCTGAAATCAATAAAACCCAAAAGTCTGAAGGTACAAAAGAAGAGAGTTTAACAAGTATGAATATTGTTGCAAATGCTAACAGTGAGGGTTTCACAAAGAAAGATCAAGACAAGGGCGATATGACAGAAGATACCACAATGAATCTTTTGAGGACTGAAAATGCAGCTATCAAGACCAAACAAAAACAGGGGCAAACTCTCATTGAAGAAATTGTAGAAGACAAAAATAAGGGAACAAAACAGGAAGATAAGAAAAAAACCTCACCAATGTTAGATCTTCAGCAAGACTCTGAACCAAATTTGACAAAAGATGCTTTGACCAAAGATGTTTGTGAACAAAATGATAAGCTGGCCACAGTTTTAGACAAAGCTCTTTCTAGTTCTGATGTTCTAAAGCACAAAGTAGATACTAGGCAAGAACCAAAAACCAACAGCAATTTGAAGCAGGAAGTCCAGACCAAAAGACAAGAGAAATCTGTGAACTTTACCAACCTTCAAAAACCTACAAGGCCAACAATCAATGGCATGACAGCTCTATCTGCTTCTGGAAAACCCTCTATTCAGTCTCAGCTCAATAAAGAGTCTCCATCTAGCTGGTTGGATGTGGAGCATAATCAAAAACAGAAAAAAGAGCACAAAAGACGACTTAAAGCTTCAGCTAGTGAGGATGAATCTCTGGAGCCAGATGAAATTGACGATTTTATCAGGAGCATTAAAGAGGGCAGCATTCCTTTTTCATTACCTCCAAAGAGGCGAGTTCGCAGGAAGTCACCATCTCCTCCTTTTGCAATGCCAGCCATCAGGGAGGACCACTTTGAAAAGACATTTGACCCAGAGGAATTTCAGTTTGGCTTAGGATCTAGCAACAAAAGTTTGAGGGACCCTTCCCCAGCAATGATGATCAAGCAAAAAGCATCTCAAAGAGAAGGACGAACAGGAGCGAAACGAAGGGAGGACAATGTCAAGAATACATCTGTGAACAAAATGGAGGCCCTTGATGAGACAGAGGGAAAGGATGAAGTCAAAGAGGAGGCAAATGGTGAGGGTAAAGATGAGAAACAAAACAGCGGAGGGGAAGCTTGGAAGCCAAAGTCAAGGCTCGAAAGGATGTCCATTCTCGCTGGTTTGACGAGGTCCCCTCGGTCCTCCTGGAGGACCAAAGATGAAGTGTCTCCGCCCACAGACAGCACACCCTCATCAAACCAATGCAAGGACATTCCCTTGCTGGGAGAACAGAGTGTTGTTGGAGCTGAAGCAGATAAGGAGGGCGTGAAGAGTACAGATCACAGTTCAGACGTGGGTGGTGGTGCAGGTACAGTTAATGTGTCAGCACCCAGCCACTCCTCTCCACCTCCTCTTGTGCCCTCTTTTCCAGAGATAAAGCTGCCTGATCATTCAGAGAAAAACCTCAAGAATGACAAAGAGTCAGAGAAAACAAAGGAATCCAATGAGGACCTTAAACTTAAAATGAACATCATGGAGAGCACTGAACCAGACCAGATCTCAACAGAACCAGCACCCAATGTGGATGTGGGCGTGAAGGGGCCTGCAGGACTGCCTCCACCTACCAACCACACCCAGAAGACTTCTACAAATGGACTCTCCGCTTTGAGGCCTAAGGTAGTAGTTTTAATACATTAAATGAGGTACTTTTGTGGTTAAAATGTGGCTGATTTTCACTTTTGTGCCAGCCAAAAGCTGGGGTGTGTTTGAACATGCCAAGTTCTTATACAAAGCCTTGACCTGTTTTAGTTCTTTTCTAAGGAAATGAGTCTCCTCTGTTCTTTTATTTTGCAACAAAAAGTTGAATCATTCTGCAAGTGAGGACAGGATATAGATGCATGCCCTCAGTTGTATTTTGTGCATCAGTCTCTGTCAAAATCAGCTCTACTGTAGCTCAGTATATTTGCATCTGTATGCAAACCAAACAGAGCCATGCAAAACAAAGAAAGAAAGAAAACAGTTTTGTGTTTATTTGAACTATGTGTGCACCAAGCTGCTCATCACAAATATTTCACTTGCATTTTTCTCTTTGCAAAACCGGACGATTATTGTATTTTAACCTCCTTTATTACCCAAATGATCACCAAGAAGGTTTTTATAAGGGGTACTTTGGTAGTTGTTCTTCCATTTCCTGTAGGCTGTTACATAAATAGAAGTGTGCATTGGCTAGAACCTGGCAATAGAGAGTATGCACATTATGTCAAGGTTAGCACAAATGTGTGGAACGTCACTCACTGAGTGGCAACGAGCACAGAATGACAACAGTAATCAGAGGGGAGGTAGCTGTCAAATACCTTAATTCAACTGAAAAGTTTCAAGTTTTTTGTTATTATCATTTGATAATGTCCAGCAGGAAAGACCCTAAGCTGATGTTATTGAAACATGTGGAGCTGTAATGTCAGGTTAATACTGAATACTGAGGACAACAGATTATGTTTTCATACTTGGCATAAAAACTCAGAAAAGTCTAATTACAATGGCTGGTTTGACGACAACTTTAAAAAAGTTAGGACTGCTGATTTAACAGGAATTTATTGAATAATTACAATCCTATGGCTTCTATTTGGCCATTTATTGGCGCTATTTTTCCTGAAATGAAAATATCTGACCTGTTTGTGTGTCACATTAATATAAATGGGAAGAAAACAATGGTCAGAAGGATGCTAAAAATGAACGCCCAGAGAAAGTTTAGGTAAATCAGTCTCACTTTGGATAAACACAAAATAACACAAAGACAGAGTCATAATTGTCCCTACCGGACTTCATCCTATTACTCAGGCTTATGAATGCTTCATATACTACACACAATGCATTAAAGGGATGACAATATGATATATCAAAGTACCATAAGCAGGAAGATAAATCATACAATTTTTAACAAAATATGTATATATATATATATATATATATATATATATATATATATATATATATATATATTTTTTTTTTTTTTTTTTTTTTAAACTTTCCATAGTTTTGAAAACTCACATTAGATACAACAGTACATGTGATGAGGTATGACATGGCACAATGCCTGCTAACTAGTGGCCAGAGGCTAAAATGCTATGTAAAAGAAATGGCCCAAAATTTTGTTGAATATTCACAAAATACTGATGCGTTATAATGATTTAGTTACGTATCAACGATTCCTTACACCCCTAGACTAAATCTGCATTAATAAATTATTGTTTTAAAATGGTGGTGGTTCAAGTTACAGCTAGTTTTATTTGGAGTCACAAGAAACTCGGGGCTATTATAACACTTAATTTCACCTCTTCCACATATACAGTAAGCTAGCAAGAGTTCTATTCCTCATACTGGTGGAATAGGGTATGTTGAGCATGATCACTTCATCGCATCAGTAATAAATTACAAAAATATATATTTTACGCACATTTGTTGATGTGATGCACAGTATCTTCTATTTTACATAGCAAAGTCCTTCCTGCAGCAGGCTAATTGTAACACTTTAATTAGTGCCAATACATGTACAAAAAGCCTTTTCATTTAAATTCTAAAGTAGACATTAATTATTAGTGCTAATACTGTTTCCTACATTGATAATGGGTGAGTGATGAGTATACTTTAAATTGAATTAAAATTAAATTTCAAATTATTCTGAATTCTAATCAAATTAGAAACACGTCAGTATCAATGTTTGTGTTTCCCTGTAAATAGCACTTTCCATGATCTTTTAGCATCTACAGATGTTCCTGCCAGCAATGTTATGCACCAACCTTTAGCTGAAAACAGTGTCATTTGTGAATATAATGAATATATTATATGGCATTATTGATAGCACCATGCCCAATAGTAACCTGAAGAGAAATCTCAAATGACCAAATTTAACCCTTGAAAGCTGTAAAAGAAACTTCCTCTTGTTCTGAAATTGCTTGCCTCTTGTTCTAAGTTAGTTTTGTGGTTTTTTTAGCCCATATATCTATTATCAAAGCATTTCATTTGGTTTCAGATACCTGCAGTCAGAGGGTTTCACAAAAGACCTGGAAAGGTAAGATGAAATGTTGTTAACTTTGACATGTCAGTGGTACTGTTTGTTGCTTTTTGAATATTAAAAATGCGTTTCTTCGTCCAGATTGTTGTACATGAACTTGCTCAGTTTGGAGGAGAAGCATTTGAGCTCTATGGTGATGTAGAAGACGCCACCAGCATGAAGCTTTCTCCAGTGATCTCAGTCCGAGTTGCCAGAGGATGGTAAGAGTCTTCAGATCCCTGCAGATGAAAACTCTGATACATTAAAGAGATTTACTGGTACTGTGTAAAACAAGGGCTATCACCTGGCACCTTCAGTGAGGTATACAGTTGGTGGACAGTGACAGTAAAGTGGTGAGCCAAGACAAAGGCTCAGGAGGGCTTGTGTTTGTGGATGGCAGTATGACTGATAGAGATATTTCTTCATTAATGGTTCGGTGCTCTATCCAATAGGTGTAGTAAAAGCCAGGAAATCATTTTTTTTTTAAAATATAATAAAATTTTAAAAATACTTAAAGCCTCCAGCCGTGGCTCTGGCCATCAAGAAGGTGGATGATACAGTGTTAACTAAATCAATGACCCTGCTGAGCTTCAAGATTCTCTGTGCCACCTCTCAGAAGTTTCTTGTTTTAAGTGTCTGTGCTTGTCCTCACATGTTTGTATCCAGTGGAGTCATAAACTAAGCTGTTTAATTATCCCTTTAGGCTACTGATAAATTATAGTTGCATCAAAAGGAGTCAACCCCTGATTATGTTGTTATCTTTTCCTTTTACTTCAGCTGGCTGCTCTATGAAAAACCTGGCTTTCAGGGTCGTATCATCGCCCTTGAGGAGGGTCCCACAGATCACATTGTCAATATGTGGGCAGAGGAAGGAGCACCTACAACGTTAGACCAGAATGGTCAGCCAATACCAACAACTCCTATGGTTATTGGATCTATGAGACTGGCTGTCAGGGTAAGTTCATTGATTGTGGTAAAAAAAAAACCCAAACAATTATTGATTTAAATTGTGTCTGTCATTCTGTGTCTTTTGGGAAAGAAAAAAGTTTTCCAAAGTATTCCGCCCATGACTCCAAAAAAACAAGGTTGCCAATCCCTGCTCTAACACCAGGAGGATTAGACCCTACCTGACAGAAATGGCAACACAGCTTCAGATACTGGCTCTGGTATTTCATGCATTTTTACTGCAGCTCTGTGCTAGCAGGACTCCCTGCATGCACATTTAAGTCCCTGCAGATGATCCAAAATGCAGCAGCACATCACATCACATCACTTTCTGAACAGAGAGAGACATGAGCTCTGACAATGTGGCACATTTTCAGGCTCATGCCCTGTACCTTACACAACCCACTTTAAAAATCCCAAACTATCCCTTTAATCTCTCTTCATTGCCTCCATTTGCAGCTTGTGTCAAATTCAAAGCTCGATTTCTGGCATAAAAAACAGTACCAAGAATGGCTCCTGCCTACCTGGCTTTGCCAGTGAAAGATGCTCAAAATCTCTAAATAGACTCTTCTTCTCTGTTGCTCCCAAGTGGTGGAGGGAATTACCCAACTCCATTCAATCCACAGAGCCCACATCTACTTTTAAGAGAAAGTTAAAGATTTAACTTAGTTTGACTTTTCTCCTCTGTAGTTCTCAGTGGTAAAATGAGTTAGGTTTTAGACCCAGCTCTTTGTGAACAACTCAGTACTGATCATGTTGATGCTTAGTATGATGTTGATGTCAGTGAGGACATGATGATGATATTGAGGTGACTATACAGAGTTTTCTTTCAGTTGCTTGGTAAAGGGAAAAAACAAGGCACTGTCTCGAGCACTTCATGGCAGCACCTGTGTCCAATTGGACTTGAAGCAGTTTGTTGCACTTACTCAAGTCCCTCCGGTCTAGATTCTTGCTTGTGTTGTACTTACTCTGAGATGTACATCGCTTTGGACAAAAGCATCTGCTTAGATTAAATTGCAACATGTAACACTGTAAGTAAAGGTCTTTAAAGCACTCCAAACTAGGTATCACAAGATGAATGCTTTTTTTAGGCTGAGTCAGTGAAACCTTACTGCTGTTGCATTGTTATGTGAAATTTTTATCATGGTTCCTTGTGCTTTACTAGTTGTGTTTCTTACTTTGTTGAATTATAACTACATAACCCCAAGACTCTAATTTTTATTACTCATTTACCAATCAAAAAGAGTGACTATCTTTTTAAGACAATAACCTTGTGATAGGGAATCAATCACAAAGTTGAAAACACAGTGGCATAGTTAAAAGTCAGGGGAAACATTGTAAACAGATAAAACCAAAGAAACAACCATAGTCAGTAGAGGAGATTATGCTTATCTGAGGGTAAACTACCACAGAGATAATCAAAATATAAATTTGCTCATGACACCAACAACATAGGGATCTGTTTCTGCTCTAGAGTGTTATCACTATTTTGGGGGTTGTGGGCAGAAAAGATAGTAACCCAATGCCTTAAACAATGTTTCCCCGGAATTATCTTAACATTTTAGTGTTTTTCTCTGCTTGATAGAGCACTTTTATGAACAGGACAAAAGTCTGTGACATCAGGACCGTTCCCTCTCACCATGTTTATGAAGTCTGCAGTTGCCTAAAATGCCTTTTTTTTCTGTCTATATTTTTTGTGTTTTCAGGCATTAAAGGGTTAAATGTCTTGATTACCCAGCCCCCCAAATAGACACACCAGTGTAACGTCCTACTATTGTTTTGTCAGCAGTTTAAGCCCATTGTCTCATGGTAGCAAGCTCAGTGCAGAGCAGAGACAGTAGAATAAATGCAGAGTTGTTGACAATATGGCACTAAGGAGTGCTGTACAGACTGATGCTGCATTCTATTTACATCAGAACTGGGAAGTGGGAATGACGTAATCTCCGAGTTATCAGTGTTCCAGTTACAAAGTCGGAAAAAACGTGCCGATCTACCAGGCTGTTATTAGCTGTTGTGTTAGCCGTTGTTAGCATGCCCTGTGTTGTAGTTCGCGCATACCACATGAAGAAGGTAAATAACACTATAGCAGCATTTCCATAAATATAAGTCAAACAATACAATGTCTACAGCTGATTTAGAGCGACAAACACGAGTCAGAAGTGCTAATAAACGGATTATTACTGGAGCTTAATAACTGTTTACACTGGGGACAGCCATCTTCGATTGTCAACTTGTGGATGTTGAGGATCCCCCGACTTCCCAGTAGGAAATTCCAACCTTGGGGGGCGTTCCAGTTAAAATTTCCCACTCGGAACTTGGAAATCCTGACTTCCCAGTACAACTGGAACGCACCATAATTGCCAAAGGTTTGACCTGCTAACCAATCAGAGCAGACTGGGCCCATAGAGGGAAGGGAGCCTTAAAGGCAGGAGCTCTAATGGAGTATCTCAGACAGAAAGTGAAAAAAGCACTATCAAGGGTATATGAAAACTAGGTTTATTTAACATTAGTGTTTGTCTCAATACCCTAGCAGCCATCAATAATGAATTACATTAGTGTTTCTCAGTGCAATGTTGTGACCCCCTGTGGGCTGTGGGACACCAAAAGGAGATCCTTTCCACAAAACAATAAATAATTCTAAGTAAATCAAAATGGCACATTTTACCCATTATTTTTAGGCTGAGTACATAAAATGAGTTTGATCATAAGTACTCTCACACTCACAAAGGAAATTATGCTGATCTGAGGGTAATCTGCCAAAGAGGTTATTAAAATTCAAGTTTGCACATGACACCAATAACATAGGGAACTGTGGCTCTTTAAAGTTTCATATGGTACTTAACAGAGTTCCTTTTATAGCCACTTTCGGGGTTGTTGGCTGAAAAGATTGCAGCCCAAAGCCTTTAGCAATGTTTTATTCCAGAAAAATCCGAACACTCTTTTTGCAAAGAGCTTTAACCTTTTGTGTTTGCTTAAATACATGAAAAACTCTCTCTATCATAATACATGATTCTTTTGTGTGTTTTCCAGGACTACAGCGTACCTCAGATTGACCTGTTCACAGAGGTCAATGGCTTGGGCAGACTGTCATCCTTCTGTGATGACATTGTAGAGATCGGCTCTTACACAATGCCACAGACCACCGGCTCTATCAAAGTCCACTCTGGAGTGTAAGTTCACTTGACCCATTTACCTCTTTTGTAACGCTAGATAAGTATCAGGCATGTGCTCTTCAAGGAATGTGCATTTTTAAAACATACCACAGATTCATAGTTTGTGGCATCCCTGCTTGTTAACTTCAGCTAACATTCATAATTTTTAAAAGTATTGAGAGTGTGTGCAGCATCTGTTATCTGTCTAAGAAAGAATGCGTACTGCAGGCCAGAGCTTGTGGTTGTCAGAGATTTAACTGCTGTGAGGTACTGATGGATAGCACTGACACTTTTCAGAGCTGTACTTCATTATGGAGGAACACAAGACCTTTTACTTTATCATTCTATAGCTCTCTCTTTTTCTTGCTGCCCTCAGCTGGCTGGTGTACTCTGATCCAGGGTTTGAAGGATTTGTGGGCGTGCTGGAGGCCGGGGAGTATCCCTGTCCAGAGAGCTGGGGCTTCCCTCAACCCTTTATTGGATCCCTCAGACCCCTCCGCATGGTACATTACATAGGAGTATAGATATTTACATGCACTTTTCTAATACTTGTTCATTGATATTGTTCTTTTAAATGTGCATTGTTTAATTTCAGGGGGCAATAAAGGTGGAGCATCCAAAGGAAGTCAAGGTGAGCTCTGCTTTATATTGCAAATTTTTTAAGTATCAGTATCAGATGTTTATAGAGAGCACACAGAGGGTAAAATAACAACACAAATCCAAATTTTTGATTACATGTGTAAACTGCCAGAGAGGGGTATATTTGGAGGCAAAATAAGGCTGAGAACGGGAACTTAAACCAGTGTAATCCTTACAGTTTAGCAGACTGATGCTGCTAATTGCATGGCTTTATCTAGCACATGGTTGGACTATTGCAGCATTGTTTTGCATTAAAAATTGCCAAGATGGGATATTTAGAGTGTCTCTTACATCAGTTTTAGTGTAAGTGTCTCAGTGTAACCTGGTGGTTCTCATTTCTGCTGTTGATCAGCAGGGATAATTAACATTTCCCCACCCCTTATAAAGTCACTAATGTTCATTTCCACCAAGCAGTTTGGCTCAGTTTAGCACAAAATTACAAGTATTTCCACCGTCAAATGAAGAGAAAAGGTACCCAAAGAACCAACTCAGGCCGTCCTACTTTTTGGCACCCCTCTGAAGGGGCCAAGCATACCAAACTGACCCTGAAGGATGGAGCTAAAAGTGCTGCAGCCTGTTAATTGTTCATAAAAATCATTAATTCACATGCAACTAAAAAGTGAATTCATGCTGCGCTGCATTTAAATAAGCTGTGGATTTAGTGATTTGCTGTCTGTTGCTGTAAAGAATGAAACCATGCTTCACAGAGTACTGGATTGCTGTAAGTCATCCATTGTTGCTCTTCATTTACAGTTGTGCTCTACTTCAGAATGCTGCATTGCGTTGTGCTGCTATGATATGTAGCTAGCATGACCCTCTTTTTCCAGCTCACAGCCCCGCCTTCAAGTGAAGGTAGAGCTAGCCGTGGAAAACAGACACAAGATCAAGGTTACCCTCTCCAAACTATATAGAACTGAACCAAACCAGACCACTTGGTGGAAAGGTAGCGTGACAGAGCAAAGTTAAGACTTATTAAAATGAAATCACGCATACAAATTTAGATTGCCCCATTTAGTGTAAGGGTTTAAGAGAGAAATCAATTGTATGTGTTCTCTATTTATCTCCACTTATTACCTCAAATCCTTTCAAAAACTAAACACTAGTTGTTGTCTATTTTTAAGCCTGAGTTGCTTAGAGCTCTAGAGTGGAAAAATAGTGTGGCAACATTTTGAAGTCCTTGGCTTTTCTCTTTTAGAGGAAGTCTGTTCAAAGTCTCAATTCAGTGTTCAGACAAAATGAACTTTTCTTCGCTAACATACAAAAAAAGCTTTTTCATTCTGTCGAAGAGTTTAATATGCCCATAGTAGTGATTTAGTATGTCTCATCTGCCTGATAGAACACTTCTATGAACAAAACAGAAGTCTACAGCATCAGGACTTCTCTTTCTCACCATGTTTATGGTGCCTGTAGCCCCCTTAACCTTTTACACCTTTTGTGTAATATTCGATACATACTTTTATGACACCTCTATCTAATCATTATAATCTACAAAATACTAAAAACATCTGAATACAATCTGATAAATGATAAAAATGTCCTCAAATGTATTACCAGTTGCCAAAAATACCTAATGTATCAAATGAGATACAAAAAATATATATGTTAAATTTTATGGAAGTTTTGATGTTTTTAGGATTTCAGTAGAAAGTGAAATAAACATTTCAGCTCCAAAAAATTAGACTTTTCTGTCTATAATTTGTGTTTTCAGGCATTAAATGGTTAAATGTCTTGATTACCCAGCCCCCCAAATAGACACACCAGTGTGACGTCCTACCATTGTTTTGTCAGCATTTTAATCCCATTGTCTTGTGATAGCAAGCTCAATGCCAAGCAGAGACAGTAGAATGAATACAGAGTTGTTGACAATATTGTGCCAAGCAGTGCTGTACTGACAGGTTATCACAGAGTTGACCTGTCAGCCAATCAGAGTGGACTGGGCCCATGTAGAAAAGAGCCTAAAGAGGCAGGAGCTCTGACAGAGTATCCTAGACAGAGAGAGAATAGAGCACTATCAAGGATACATAAAAACTATAAGGTCTTTTGAGCATCAGTGTTTATGAACATACCCGAGCAGACTGAAAAAATGAATATATGAACCTAAATTAAAGCAAAATGTGACCTTTAAATCATAGGCAACATTGATTTTTACCAAAGATCACCTTAGCCAGTCACCATGTAGGATTTTCAAGGGGTCATAGGCCACCAGTTTATTCATGCCCATGTCAAGGCAACACACCCCTTGGGGTCACACCCACTATTAGATTAGCACCAGTGTAATCTGATGTTTTTAACTAGAATGTCAATAAATTCACTGAGTGAAATTTTACTAGTTGCAGCATGCAAACTTCCAAAAGATGACTCAAAACTGTAGGATTTAAGTTTGGTCTCTTGCTCCTCATGTGGAAACATCGATAAAGAGTCAGAGCTCTTCAAAGGTTTTTGGTTTGAGGGGAAAATTTCTTCAATGACTGCGCTTGGCCTTCATTCTGTACTTTTGACTTCTGCGCTTCATTGACAGACATGTAAAGATATATCATCACCGCACTTCTCTGTAATTTATGGAATGAATGGTATTCTTCCTCAGGCCTAATATGAGCTGACACATATGGCTGCAAAAGCTCCACACCCATAAATTTTCACACGGTTTCTGGAAAGAAATCTCATTATTTTTTAACTAATGTCTCTCATTCTCCTACCCAGGCTTTATTGTTTGAGAAACCAAACTTTCAAGGAGAGAGCATCGAGGTGGACTGTGATGTGTACAACCTCCAGGAAGAACCAGAGGGGACAAACGAGAGCAAAAACAAGAGGACACTGCCTACAGTTGGATCAGTAAAGATACTTGGTGGCCTGTAAGTATCTGCAAGAAAGAAATCGAATGAAGCTAATTTAATGGTAGGTTTTTGGTAAACATGAATTTGCCAGGATGTTGCACCATCAAGTAGGAAATACTTATATTGGCTGTAGATATGATTAAATATTGAATTAACACTTACAATATTTGATGTTCTGGTTCAGTTAAATAGCACTAAAATTACTTTATGCCCAACTTACCAACACATTATGACCAGTGATAGCATGTTACAGCATTAAATGCTTCCCAAGAACATCAGCTGTATTAGTGTTGATATCAATCCATAGTTATTGTGGGTCTAGTAAGACAAATCAAAATATATTACTGATCTCAGTTATAATTCTCGGTTTTTACAAACAGTTATATTTTTAATAGCCCAACAAATTTTAGAGATTATTAGAAATGCTCATACACCTCACGATATCTAAGCTTTTAGTCTTTACCTGAGGACAAATTATTAAAGAAATGGAATAGATTAAAAGCAAATAAATGTTAGTCAAAACAACAAGTATTTTCATTTTTTTTTAAATTTGTCTAACCTAGCAACAGCAACCAAGGACAGAGGGCCTTGATAGAGGATGACTTACTGGAGAGGACAGGGCTTGACTTGAATTTTGTCTATTTATGATGTTTTATGTGAGGACTACAGATGGAAATGAGCTTCTCTGCTAAATCTGGTGCAGCCATCTTTTTATTTCTCTGGAATAATTTATGTCACTGCACGCTGTCCTGTTATAAACCAATAAACTAAACTAAACTAACTGACAAAAGGTCAACTGTTTTTGTACATTTGGAGCAGTGTTTCCCATCCTTTTTTCCCCTTGAAGCACCCTGTAGTTGTTCCTTAAAAGAGCCAAGCCCTCATAGGACTCACTAAGAAAAAGGTCAGACATTGAGGTCATGGAGTAAAGACATCAGGGAAGGAAACTTAAACACACTTGGCTTGTAAGCAATTTGCAAACACTAGCAGACAACTTTACTGCAGCTGTAAGAAGCCACAAAAATGCCACATTTGTTGATCATTTTTATTTTCTTGTTTGAAAACATGATTAATAATCACTGAAAGCATGTGTGGGGAGCTCCTCTGTAACTTTTTATTTACTTTAAAATTTGGTTTATTTATTTATTTTTGGGGCATTTTTGTACCTTTATTGACAGGAGAGAGAGAGAGACAGTGGATAGGCTTGTGAAAGGGGGTGAGAGAGAGTAGGGAAGGACACTCTGCAAAATGGCCACAGCCTGGATTCGAGCCTGGGCAGGCAGAAGTATGTGTACGTAGATGTGCCTGGTTGCTTACCGCTCCACCAAACCAGCATCTCACTTTCAAACATTTTTTGTTGTTTTTTTTTTGTGTGTGTTCAATCCCTGCTGCTAGCATAGAACTACTGGCATCAGTCAAAAACCTGAGCCTGATTAGGACATTCCTGTTTTTTATTAATGTGACAATTTCATTCAAGTCCTCAAAGAAATTGATATATGAGTTTCCATTTAGTTTTTCTTTTTTGTCTACTTATGATAGGATTGGTGTCAGAATATTAATTAGAATTTACGTGTTGATATGACAAGTCAAATAAATACTATTGAGTTCTGTTTTTCACAAAGTTAATGAAGGAGTTAGTATTTAGCTGCTTGGTTGGATGCCTCTAGAAAAATCTTTGCAGTTTTACTGACTTTGCAGGTGGTGTTTGGGGGTCGTGAAAGAAGATGTATCCCAAGAGGGGGTGGGGTGGGGGGTTCCAACAAAAGTCTGTTGTTTGAATTTCCCTCATATTTGGTCATTTTTACTCAATATATTGTTTACTAGTATTTGTACTTCTTGCTTCATCTTTGTAGCTGGGTGGGCTATCTGGAGTCAGACTTTGAGGGTCAACAGTACATCCTGGAGGAGGGGGAGTATCCTCATTACAGTGACTGGGGAGGAACTGAGGACGGGATCCTCTCTCTGCGCCCTGTATACACTGTAAGTACATCTACAATATTATTGTACAAAAGCTAATCAAATCAGGAAAAACAAAATGTAATTATTTTAGGCTTTACCCAAAAACAGTAATTTTCTAAAACTGTTTTTTGTGTTTTTAAAAATCTTACTTAAATAAAATCATAGACCAGAAAAAAATCAAAGACTTATACAAATCCTGACCCCTTCTGACCTTGTTTGACACTTGTTAATGTGTTAACATGTTAATATACAAGCTTTCATGTCTGATCTTATCTGAGGGCTTGGCTCTTAACACTTTCTAATCATTTTGCTGTGTAATTATCTTCTTAAGGATTTCCAGTCTCCTCATGCTAAACTGTGCAGTGAGCAGCACTTTAACGAGCGTGGGCTCAGCGTGGATCTGCTGGGTCCTGTCATCAACATGGAGGACGTCGGCTATGGCACGAAGACTCAGTCCGTCAACGTCATGGGAGGAGTGTAAGTAAAAACAAACAAGTTAACGATTTTGTCTTTGCAGTGTCCACACCCTTTCTGTTAGGGTGTGTCTGTGTTTCTCACCGGCAAGACATGACTAAGAGCTCTGTAACCCGAAGCACACAAACACACATATGGCCTCAGAGGAAACATGATAGCAGTGAAGATCTTTTGTTTACATGATGGTTTGTTTGGTTTGAGAAAGGCTGTGAAGAATATTTTAACATTTAAGGTAATGATTTACACTGACATACTTCTTTTGATTATTTCAGTATTAAAAGAAGACAAGACTTGTTTGTTTATAGTGCACCGTTTATACAAAAATTAGGTCAAAGAGTTTAAAACAAAAACACTCTGAAAGGAAATAATTTGATGGACAAAGTGGAAAAGGTATTGAAATATACTGTTGTAAAATAACATTAAAAGAAATGCAGAATGTGACATTAAGGGAAATTAAAAATAAAAATCCAAAATAAATTAAAAACAGGATTGTCACTGTAAATGGTTAATGGGATGAGAATGAAGTCAGAAAAAAAATAGTGAACTTTCTTAATTTTTGAAGTGGGGTTGAATGAGGTACATAGCACTAGCCTGAACATTTGCCACAGTGAAAGAGGTCAGTTCTGTGTCTGTACAGAAATAGTCAGCATTAGAGCTAGAGCTACATTTAGCATCTCTGTGTAATTTTAAGACTTTTAGTCAAAAACAGGCTGCAATAACAGTGTAGGGTGATTGCAGGCTATGTCTAATTTATAGACAACTGCTAAATTTCCACTACCAAGCAGTTCTTTTTTTTTTTTTGTCACAACTTAACATATGCCCAGTCAACGTGTCCTTCTGCCAGCAGCATCCTGATCAACATACAACTTTACTTCATTTTGCCCAGTCCACTTGCATCACCACATCCTAAATAAAGATTAGCCAAAGGTTTTAAGAAAATCCTGATCACCAAGCACAGTAATTTTGACAAAGAGTGTTATTCTAGATGAGTTTAACTCAGTTAACTCCTCAACAGCAACCATACGTACATACTCAGAATCAAAACCATGGCTTCGGTCTTTACAATCAGTATAAGCCAAATACTTACTTTGAATATAAAGCATCATTCAGCTTATCTGTTTTCTCCTAATAGTTTTAGAAACTGTGAATCTGTTCCATGCAAGTATAAATGCTCATTACAGTAGGGAAGCTCTATGTGATGAGAGCTGCAGACTGCAGAGGCATGTATATAAAAGCTGCTGTTATTCTCAGATTCAGAGGAATCTCTCTCATTTTTTTATCCAATTTGTGTCCTGATTGCTTCCTCTTGTAAAGACAGCAGACTGTGGCTGGTCAGCACTGCTGGTTAAAGGACATGTAGGCTGCACCGAGTACCAAAGTTGTTCCAAAACAGAGCAACTTGGTAGTGGGAAAGCAAGTTGGTGTCAAGAAATTAGATATAGCTTGCTATCACCCTTTGCTTTTTTTGGAGCTTCACCTAAAGCTCTTGAAGAGGTGGCCCATGTCCAATTACATAAAGCTCTAGCTTCCATGCTAACTATTCTTTTAGCTATTGCTCAGGCTGCTGCTTTGAACCTCATACAACCTCACTATAAAATCAGGTCATTTTAGCTGCCGTAGTAATAGTGGTTACACAGTGACTTTCCTATCCCACAGTGATGCAAAAATAGGATACCATTCTTCCTTTCAATGTTCCTTTTAATATCTCATTTTACTTAAAAAAAAAAAAATCTTAACCTTTTAGTATTAAACATTTTACCTGTATTTTTGTTCCCTTCTCTGCAAACTTTTATTTACTTTTCAATCAGTAGCAAATTATTTTTTCCTTTTTAAGCTAATGCTGTTATTTAAAACCATCAGAAGTTTCCTAATTTTAAAGCGTTAGTCTACCCAAATATCAAAGTAAAAGTATAACAAAAAACAGGCTCTTTAGAAAAATCCCTTATCTATTTTTTTTTAAACTAAAGGTAAAATATTTTACTCTTTTTCAACAAATTATCACTGGTTCCAGATGTCCAAGACTGTATTTTTGAGTATCTTGTCTAAAAATCCTCTTAGATTTTTATTTTGGTATGCCCATAAACCTCTATGATTCAGCCTTTCTCAGAACAGTCTGTATTCTGTCCAATCACCCCTTTAAGGAAATGGATGCAGCGTTGACTCTTGTCATTGGCTCAGGGGAGAGTCTTGCACAAGTCAAAGCGAAGCATCACAGGGTGTAAATGTAACAGCTTAAAAAGGCAGTGTGAATGGGGCTGTGGTTTCAGACCAGACTTATGAAGCTGTGCAACACTTCGTTTTAATGAAATATCTAAAAGTCAATATCAGAAAATGCAAATCTGCCTTCATTTTGTTCACAAATCAAATAACTGATAAGAACTGCCTCACATTTAATATGAACTTAAAATCTGTGTTATGAAACGCTAAACAATTTAATTTTTAACAAGCAGTAAAAATGTGACGAACTGTCATTAATTATCAGAACTTTGTGTTTTAGTATAAATTAGAGAACTTAGCATTTGACCGACCTGATTCTCAGGTAGTGATTTGATCTTGAATTAATACTAAACATTATTTTAAGAACATTCCTCCAGTTTATTAGTTCACAGAGTTTTCTTTTTTTTGGTCAGTGAAGAGATGGCATGTTTGATTTTTTTTTTTTTGTTAATCATCTCCTTTTATAACACCAGACTATTTGCTCTACATTTACTGTGCCCGATGATTCATTTTATTACCCACAGAGGAATGGGCTTCCTCTTTTTACGAAGCACACAGTTACAGAGTGATTTATTTGGAGAAACAATCACATGAGTCTAGCTGGGCTTCTTGAAGGAGGATTCATGTTTTGTTTTCATGTTTTGTTTTTTTTGAAACCTGGGGCACTTTTTTTTTTTTTTTTACCACTGCTGTCAAGCAATCAAACAAGCATCAAATTAATTTCTGACTTTGTAAATATTGGTCCAGAATAATTGCATGTGGATAATTTGAGGATGTAGTCTTAATCTCTTAATAGCTGTCTGCAGGTTGAAATAAGTTTGGTCATTCTCACACGTTTATGGATTAAAAAACATCTGACTCTATTACAACAAGGTCCATCTCTGCATCTCAAGCACATGACTTCACATAACATAATAAAGCAAACAAAGCTGTCACTCAGCTTTGCTATTACCAACTGCACTAATATGAACAATCAGTTTCCAAACATTTAATAAAGATTTCAGTTTGGCTCCAAAAGATGTAACTCAGCTTTTGAAATTCCTCAGTTATCCTTTTATATTAGTTCTGATGTGGAAAAATAAGTTTTTCCCTCATCCTTCTCCAACAAAAAATAAAACAGCAACTCTTTTATTGTGGCATGTTGTATTTTTAATGTTTATTTCTCTGGTCTTCATAGGTGGGTGGGTTTTGAGAATCCAGGATTCAATGGGGAGCTCTATATCCTAGAGCAAGGTCTATATGTGACCCCAGAGGACTGGGGAGCCAAGACCTCCAACATATCATCCATTCAGCCTGTTTTCCATGTAAGAATTGATCAGTCTGATGAGTGCTGTTTGTCACTGTGAACTGAGTTCAAGCTTTATTCATTATGTAACCCTCCTCCTGTGTTTCCTACAGGACTCTATGATGGGAACACCACAATTCAAGGTATCATTCCTCCATCAAAATTAGTTCATGAAACAGATTTTCACATTTGTCCTACATCATCATGCTGGGTTTCTGATCAAGCTTAGTCACTAAATCACTTCAAATTAATGTTACAGGTAAAAATGTATTCTGAGCCAGACTTCCAAGGAAGGCTGGTGACTCTGGAGGAGAGCACAGCAGCCCTGGACGAGGACTTCATACCGAGGTCCTGTAAGGTGCTGGCTGGCAGGTAGGCATGAACAAACTGGCAAATAAACATTTCTGAATGTGTGAGTTACATTCTATTCGATTAGCCTCGTCATGGCTTAAAAATTGTTTGCACTGCATGTAAGTATTTTTTGTCAAAAGGAAATGTGTCTATTGTTTAATCATGGTGAAAGTTATCTTACGTGTCTGATTTCTTTGCCTCAGCTGGGTTGCTTACGAAGGAAAAGAGTTCACAGAGAACATGTACGTGTTGGAGGAGGGAGAATATCCAAACACGGAGGCCATGGGCATCACAACAGGCTGCATTGTCCGCTCCATGCAGACCACAGGACATGTGAGTATTGTCTTAAAACATTAACACCAAACATTTGTAGCTGTCATGTTTAATGATTCCTCTGGTTGTTCTCTCAGGAGCTGTCTCTGCCCTCCATCACTCTGTTCAGCAAGGATGGCTGCAGAGGTCGCAGGGTGGTGTTAAATAAAGGAGCTGTGAACCTGGTGCGGGACGGACTGGACAATCACATACGCTCCCTGGTGGTGAACGGAGGAATGTACGTTGTCTTTCGAATATCCAAGACTTGATGCAGCCGTCCCGGAGGCAGTTGTTTTATTTTACACCTGCCTGTGGGCAAGAATTGATCATAGGATTTCTATATGGTAGTTTTGCTGCAGGAGAGACTTGATGATCATTAAGTGCAATAAAACATGTTCAGAAGAAACAGTATATCTTAACCAAAGTTATATGTATTCCATGAAAGTTATATTAGATTAAACAAAATTAAAGTGAAATCACTGGTAGTTCGAACAATAATAGATTAACTCAGCGGCACTCAAATTGATAATATTAACTGTACAATTTAAGTCTTCACTTATGTTAAAATAGTAAAACTACAATCACTCTAAGAGCACAAATCCCGCCCAGGCATTTCTTGTATTGTTAGCCGAGTTAGGAGAGAAAATGTGAAAAACTGGTTCAATGTGCAATGTTAACAAATCCTCTTAAAAATGACCAGGTCTGGATCCATATTCAGATCACCACCAAATCGAATCACTTTTTCTTTGAGAACTTTTTGAGTTATCTTGCTCACAGTCAAAGACCTTCAAAACCAAAAAGAAAACCTCCTTGGCAGAGGAAAATAAATGTAAATCATGAAACTGATCTTACTGTGAAAAGCAGAGCTATGATCTGCCTTTTTCTACATTTTACTGTATTTTTTATGTTATGTGGTCAACCTCTTGTCTGATTTTGGTCTCCTCAGGTGGGTGTTGTATGAAGGCAGTAACTACCTTGGTCGTCAGCTGCTTCTCCAGCCTGGTGAAGTGTTTGACCTGTTCAAGATCAGCGGCTGGCAGCGAATAGGATCCCTACGACCGTTAATACAGGTATGACAGAAAATCTCTTCTGGAGAAATACTTTTATCTGTGAGTCTTTTCTGATTTTACTTAAGCCTTTTTTAATGTAATTTATTTTGCTGTTATTTATTTGTTTTTTAATTTATTTATAATTGATTTTAGATTTAAGCTTTTTTTTCTTGCCTATGATTTTGTAACCTGCCTGTTGTATTATATGTTTTATATGTTAGAATTATTGTTGTCCTTGTAAAGTACTTTGTATTTATTTATTATTATTATTATAATCATTATTATTATTATTATTGTTTATTATTATTATTATGATTAAAGTGATATCTTATCACTAGAGCTGGGATGGGCAATAGGATGGGATAGGGCCCTGGGGCCACATGTAGCCCTTCCTCTCACTCAGTGTGGCCCAAAAGCTAATTTCAAACAACAATAAAAAATATTTCTGTAATAATCTTTGGTTGTTATTAATATGTTTCATTCTTTGCCAGAAATTAGTGATGTGATTTTTTTTTTTTTAATCTAGTGTATGCATCACTAAATGTTTTTGTAGAGATAACATTTACTTGACAGTAAAATATACTTTAAAAAACAGTAAACGTTACGTATAGTACTCTAGAAAAGGCCTGAATTCTATTTAGCTCACTTAATAAAGTTGGTATAGATTTTAAGAAAAGCTTTTATGTCCCTTTTGTTTGATTATGTGAGCATAGATGTTAAAAAAAACAATGAGTATCATGCAGTTTGTATTGTGGGCCTCTAACAGTGTGGATAACATAATGTGACCCTCCAAAGGGCGGATGATGCCCACCCCTGAAGTAGGGGATCATCTATCAACTTACAATCATTGTTTAATTACATTTGTCGTGTGTTTGGACCAGTGGCTCTCAACTGGTCTGGCTTCGGGACCCACCATCACCCCTTAATGACAAACAGTGACCCAAATTGAGGGAATTTTTCAACTTCTCAGATTTGTGTAATGAAATGATTGTGTAGTTTGAACCTTAGATAACACAGAATATCACAGTATGCCAACACACAATAAAAAGTTTAATGATAAACCGAAATGACCTGCATGTGACGATGCTAGAGAGGGAAATATTCCCTTTTACTCTCAATTAGCTGCATTTTAATTCCAACCTAAAAGTGCATCTAAATGTAACTTTAGCTGTGATAACCCTACATCAGTGGATACATACTGAACAGCTTTTCTAAACAATATTCAATTAGTGGCACTAAGTAAGTTATTGATCATGTGGCTGTTACAACACATAAAAGGCTTCAGTAACTTCAGCCTTTTTCAACAGACCCAACAGTTTTTAATGAACAAACATGAAAAAAGTCCAGGTACTGGGAAGCAGTTTGAAAAGACCTAAACACACGAAGCTTTAGCTGAGTACCAACTCACTGATTACATAACACACACTGTACTATTAAAAAAGTGTCAGTTAGCATCACAGGGTATTATCTCCACCTATTGTTAAGAAGTGTTAACAGAGGGCACCCCATTGCATAAAAAAACCCTTCAAAATAAAAGCAAAGGACTTTTTTCCAAACATTTTCTTTTGCCCAGGCAAAGGCTTGCGATCTACTTAAAGGTCTGTGACACACTTTTTGGTCACGACCCACCAGTTGAGAATCACTGGTCTAAAGCATAGTTTGAAATGTGAAAATTTGTGTTAAATAAGTTTAAAATTGACATACTCAAGTTGAACTTTTACAGTCAACTATTTGGTCGTTAATGGGTTAGATCTTACCCTGCAGTCTTGAATGTTCTCTTTTCGCAGAAGCCGATGTTCTTCCATCTGCAGAACAAGGAAACAGGAAATTTGATGTCACTAACAGGAACTCTGGACGACATCAAGCTGATGAGAGTTCAGGCTGTGGAGGAGACTGGGGGAATGGAGCAGATATGGGTTTATCGGGACGGACAACTCACCTGCAAGGTACAACACCACACCAACAGGGCACAAAAATGCTGAAACACAAATAAAACCAAATGATTTTCCAAGCAAACATGAGTTGAAATGAAGCCTACAGGGACAACAGACAGTACTAAATTTGTCTCTAAAAGTTGTTTGAGTATTCCAGGATTAATAGTGTCAGAATCTTTTGATGCCTCTGCAAGTAATTTATTTATTTTGAGAAGTTGTAGTTTGAAAAGACACTTTTTCAGGATTATTATTGAAAATGTAGAAGGAATATTTTATTTTTCACATACATTATTAAAGCAAAATCTGTCTTATTCGTGATGTCTTCATCAGATTTTGATGTATTGGTACATTCAGTGACTCTCTCTACAATACATACTGGAAATAAACAATAAGTAAAATTGCTAGTTTTGAGTATGTAATCAGGCCTAAACTAACAACTGGAAAACTAATAACACTGAAAGCATAGACAGGATATTTTCACTCAACTTCCGACATGTTTTGGTGAGTTTGTTAAATGGAGTGGTTTACGGTATGTTTTGTACTTACCCTGAGGCAGTGGCCCATTCATATATTTATTTTTGAAGACTACTGGAGTAGTCACAATGTTCCAAAAAAACCTCTGGTTTTATATACCGAGTACCCCTGATCCAGCTTTATTCTCACACATTCTGTGATGCTCTGTGAGCAGAATGCTCTGATTGGATAAACGGACAATGAAAAAAATGGTAGGACGTCACTCTGATAGACATTTCAGGCAGCTGCTGGTGCTGTAACGAAGGGAAGAGGGAGAAGTCCTGATGCTGCAGACTTTTTGTGTTGTGCATTGAAGGGCTCTTTCATTGAGGAGACATGAAGAACACACCAGAGGGTATATAAAACTAAAAAAAAGCATAATATGAGCTCTTTAACAGATGTAAACAATCACCACAGAACCTGTTCAAACAGTACCTCAAGTATAACTAGAAAGCACTCGGAGAGCACAAACCTCCGCCAAGGTAGCTCACATATCACTGTTACATCTATGAGCAAGAGTTCCATGATAAAGTTAGCCTATGATTCCTTGACCCTGAAAACCCACACCTAGCACTCAGAATCATGTTGATGTCATTATTAGTTAAACAGTTAATTATCTAGCTATCTGTATCCCCACAAAATTTTAATCAATTCTAAGTTGGGCCATTCCCAACATCTCCTGAAAATCTCAGCAAAATCTGTCCAGTAGTTTTTGCGTGATCTTGCTAACAAACAAATAAACAAACAAACATACAGGGCAAAAAACATAACCTCCTTGGTAATTAGCAAATACTGTGAAGGTGCAACGCATAAATTCATCAAATGTTTGCCTTTTATTTATCTTGTGGATTCATGCTCTATAGCAGCAGTGTCTCCGCCTACGGTGAGCCTTAAGTATTATAAAATCTGCACAATAGTTTAATCATTTTTAAACAGTAGCTCCTTTTCTGTAGGGGAAGGTAAACATATGGCTGCAGGTAAAACACTTCCTGCATCATTTTGTTATTGTCAGTGTCTGTGTATGTGAAAACAGGGGTTTGGTCGGGACAGTTTGAAAAGCAGGAAACCAGCATGAATTCCCAGCAGACTGCATTCATTGTAAAGCTGAGCTCCATCAAAGAGGGTTTGTTTGTTCCTGTCTGTTGTCTTTGAGTCAGCAGGAGATCTGAAGCTCTGTTGACTGGTTTCTGTTCAGTCTGGTGTGAAAGCCTTTGAGTGAGGATGAAAACTCAGTTATCAAAGTCACCTGAAGACCTTTTAGAGGGATCTTAACTAGGATATTTTTTTCAAAAATTTTGTTGTATTCAAGTTTGACGAAGAACAAAATCATGCACATTTCGACATCACTGGAATCTGCTGTCACTGCAATAAATCAATCAAAGCAGAGAACTTAGAGCCATATACCCTGTGAGAGCCTAATAGTTTAATTTGTTTAACCTGTTTTGACTGCCATCAAAACCAAGCTTAATTTATTTTGCAGCAGGTTGTTTGAAGCTTTAGTTTTTGCACAGTATAATTCTAGGGATGTACATTTGCATCAGTTCTGCATGGTTATTGGCCGATACCACCCCTTATACAAACACTAGCCATCAGCAAATGAATATTAGAACTTATATCAGTTATCAGGTGTTTATTTTTAGTGTCATAACAATTATGTGCTGATATCTTAACTGCAGACTTAGAGATTATTTAATTAGGGCAGTAAAAATTACCTGTTGGTCAAACTGTGGAAAAATATCAGTGTTATGGGAGACTTACACAAAAAGAGGTAATATGAAAAACATTGGTATTGACATCAGTGTTGACTGCAGTTACTATCTTAGAGACTGGTGTTGGCATCAGCCCTGATTTTCACGATCTGATGAACGGATTTGGCAACGTGTGCCTAGCAAATATTAAAGTTTTAATTTCAGTCAAAATTTTGGCTTCCTACAATGACGAAATCCAGTCAAATCTACGTTTAAGACATGATATCAGAGTACAATTAATCATGGTATTTTTTGAACTTCTCTTCATTCAATAAAACATAATATACAGATCAGACAAATTTTAGATATCAACACTGGCACATTTCCCACTGGGCAGTCCAAAAGTCCAATTGTCCACACATATGAGTGTCCACAGAATGTCCACTCACAACCTTGCAAAAAAAGGCAGACACTCTCTGCAATGGCAACAAAATCTCATTTCTGTCCTCTATATTTTTGGTAAACATCCCTAATAGAAAATAAACTGGTTTAAAAGGTAGTTTTATATTCAAGCATTCAACTTCTTCTATGTGGGGCTTTTTGTTACTTTGTGCCACCTTTGCATGGACAAATCCAATCCTCATTATAAATTCAATATTTATTTCATCATTCATCATTCCCATTTCTCTTTCATATCTAGACTGTTATTAACTGATTCTTCCAATTAATCTTGTTAAATGTAATTATTTTGTGTAATTAGTCAAAATTAATGCAATTATTTAATTACCTCAAAATACTGAGCCCTTATAAGCTTCATATCAAATATTTAAAAAGAGAAAAAACTGTTTCATTCAGGCAGTTGAAAAGCTTATGATGTATAATCAGAATCAGAAATGCTTTATTAATTCTTTATTAAGACATTAAAATACTGAGAGACATTAAATAGATAAGACCATAAAAAAATTAAGAAAACAGGGTGCAACATGCAGAATCTCGAAACTGTATTGACTTCCTTATGAAGGAAAAAATAAAAGAAATAAGTGAGACTAAACAAGCCCAATGAATTTACACTATTAACATTAATAATATTTAAAATGTGAATATAAACATGACAGCACTGTGTGACAGTAGACCACATTTGACTGGGTAATGCACTGTGTATTACGTTTGCATATTAACAATATGAACAAACATCAGGGGTGAAAACATTGAAAAAACGTTCTGGTCTCCAGGACCTGATGGAGCAGTGACGTTATAGGGAGGAGTTACACAGTCTGATGGCCACAGGCAGGAATGACTTCCTGTATTGACACCTGCTATGACACCCCCGAAGGACTTAAATTAATTTTGATCACGTTTGGATTTTTTTTCATGCCTCCTTTTCCGTGTTTCTTCTGTCTGCAGCTGGCGGAGGACTGTTTTCTGGAGACTTTAGGCACTATGGTGATGGCGGGCTGTCGTCTCTGTGTTTCTCCTGAGAGAGGGAAAATGAGCCAGCTGTGGAACATCACTGCAGATGGACTCATACGCTGCCACCTCAAACCAGACCTGGTCCTGGAGGTCAAAGGTAACTTGACTCATCAGGTCATAGGTCATATATCGGAGACATTTTCTTCAGGTTTAGATAACAGTGAATCAAATCATATAAAAAGCTCAACTTGCCTGATGAGGAACTCTCCAGTATATGATATAAGCTTGATCCTAATCCAATATCTCCATCTGCTGGTGATATGAGGAGGTGCAATAAGAAGAGAGACCAGCCAAAGAGAAAACAGTTTATTTTTGTTTGGTATAAAATTACATTTTTTAAACGAATCAGAACTTCTTTTCTTGTATTATTTTCATCTTTTTGACGTGTATGTTTTTAAGGAGTGTTAAATGTCTTAAGGGTTTATGTAACAAAATTCTAATGGGCCTGATTCACAAGGGAACTGTGTAACTTTTGCAAACCTTTGTGAAAACAGCACAAAAACTGATGTCTGTAGACCAGTGGTTCCTGACTTTTCCTTTTCCTTGAAGCCCCCCACCTAGTTGTAACTAAGAAAACTGGAGCCCCCTTGGATACAAATAAAAAGTGATACATTGCTGTGCAAAAAAAACATGATTTAAAACATTTTCCATTAATAAAAACACATTTAAAATTTAAAAAGACATTTAAAGACAGTAAACACCTAGTGTGTCATCGTTGTTTTAGCTAACACATATGAACCAGTTTATGACAACCTAAAAGCTGACCTAGCCTCGAGCCCTCCCTGAGACCTGTGGCAGCCCCCCTGGGGGACCCCGGACCTCAGGTTGGGAACCAAGGTGCTGGACACCACATGTTACGCCTGACTGTACACATGCATGTAATACTGCAGCACAGCCCACCTCCACAAAGAGCTTTGATTATCTAATAGCACCATCTTCTGGTAAAATAATGTGTTAGGATTATGTGCCTGTATAATGAGAGGGATGGACACAGACAAATCATTTGAAAGAAACGAGGCAGAAAAAGTGCATCAACTATTACCCTGACAAAACTGTGCTTGAACTTTAAGAGTTTATTTAGCGGCTACATTTCATGTAGTTCTGTGGGATTTTAGCAGACACACATCATGTCTTACTGTGCATGATCCGCACCTTGCAGCATGCAGACACATCCATCCATCCATGGCTCTCCTTGTATTTAATGCTTTAAACACTGCAGCATAGACACAGACACTGAATCATGTGCTGATAGCTTCATACTGTGAAAATTAAGCCACAGATTTAAGCACTTCTGCCTTTTGTCTGCTATGATTACTGTTTTGACTTTTTGTAATCATATCTGCCGACTGCCACGGATGAGAGTGTGGCACACTTGATTTTCAAGGCATGCAGAACAAAAGAACTGATCAGGGAATTGTTTTATGTAAATACTAATGATACAAAATCCGTAACCAGGCTGTTATTGATAATCAACTGGATTTCTTTGATTCTCATTCCTAGTAAACATGATCCATTCAACGTGAGTTTTCCCTTGACTGTATTCTGATTTTCTTTTCCAGGTGGCCAGCAGTATGACAGAAACCAAGTGATTCTCAACACCTTCGACCAGAGAAAATTGAGCCAGCGGTGGACTTTACAGATCCTCTGATCTGATCAGAGCTGTGGCTCTCCAGAGAAACTCTGCTGTGGTCGTCACAGCCCACTGATGCAGCTCTGCCAGGGCACTGAGCCCTGTAATGGAGCTCTGCAGTAGCACCTACACCAGCGATAAACACCCAGTCTGGGTTTTACCAAACACTGCACTCTTTGTATTATTTTGACTGTAGTTTACTGTCATTTAGAGAGTCGTTTTTGACCTGATAAACATTAGGTCCAGTCATAAGTATTTTTAAGGTTGAAATATTTTTTGTCTATACTTTTGAACTCTACAAACCAAATATTCCCCCCTCCCATTTTCACTGTAAACAGTGGAAACTCAGCCCTGTCTTAATGCTGCTCTTGACTTTTTGGTACTTTTCTTCTTCAGGGTTTCATTGTCTGCTTTTGAGAAAGAAATGTAAAAGACATGGATTATTGTTTTTTTACTGACAGCTGCAACATGAAGTCTGATGTGCCTTCACTCCAAAGATCTCTGTAGAATAATTTGCTTGTAAAGTTTTTGATATCTTTTAGAATTTTAAAGATTTTACATTTTCATACAAACTTAGTTTGTACATAGGCATCCAGTGTATAGATATTTTCCAGTTTTAAAGCAGAAATTCTCAAAAACAAAAGTAGCTCCCCGCTGATTGTAAATATGTGAATGTAAAAGAGAAAACAGTTACATATGAAAATACTGATGTGATTTATTTCTGCCATCATTTTATAAATAAAGTTTTGTCTTTATCAGGACATACATTACAGGTTGCTGTAAATGTCTCTCTATGTTGTTCTAACATAATCTTGCAGTGCAGATGGACCTGCCTGGATCGTTGTCTGAAATCACACGGATCCATCTTGCCAAGCTCTCATCTCCAGGGGCTTCACGGCCAAAAGCTGGACGGCCCAATCAGGGAAGAGAGGCGAAAACTGAAGACGTGACGACAGCAGGAAGTGACTGCATGTTTGAAAACAATGGCGGCTTCTGAAGCAGTCTCTGTAGATGCGGCACTACCTGAGGTTTTATCAGATATGGACTCTATTTCTTCTACAAAAGAGGAGCAAAGAACGTCACTTAAAGCTTTTCCTACAGGAAATCACGTTTTTTTGTTTTGAACGATCAAATCAGAGAAGCTGGGAAGCTGGGAGAGATGTGGAAATCCTCCGTGGATGTGGTGGTCAGTCTATGGTAGCCCGGCGTCGCGGTTACTCAACGATTCCTGGCGAATTAGGCTCTCCTCAGAAGAGAACTTGGTGGGGATTGTCGTTGATGAGGTTCATGTCACATATAAGTGGTAAATGATACATCTGTGTGGTATAATTTAATGTAAGACAATTGTCTAAGGACTGAAACATAGTTTACGCTAACAGTTAACAACAGGGTTTAGCTGCTGTGTCATACTGTGGCTTGATATGGATGGGTCCGTGATGAGTGTGACTGTCAGAACAATCGTCCAATCACCAGCTGCAGTTGTTTTTGAAGGTTCTGCCCTCTGAAAACATTTTCTATGGGCTCCTCTCCAGATGGACTAGTGAAATATTTCCTTGGCAGATATATGGAACTGTCCGTCTGGCATGTCAGGTTAGTTCTAACAAAACTGACTAAATAGAAATTAATATAACCATGTCTGGCCGAGATATGTATTACTTGTGGGGGGCAGGCTGGGAACTGCCTCAGAGAGGGGTGGCACATTTAAATGTAAATACAAAGTAAAAATCAAACCATTAAGATTTCAGCCACTATCCATAGTCAGGAAAAATGTAAACTTTTAACATTTATATTTTTACCTCCACCAAGAAGGTTATGTTTACACCAGGGTCTGTCTGTTCGTATGTTAGCAAGATTACGCAAAAACTACTGGATGGATTTACATGAAAATTTTACCAGAGGTGTGGTTTGGTCCAAGGAAGAAGCCATTACATTTTAGAGCTGATCCAATCCAGATTGACATCCCAAAAAAAAAAAAAGTTTATAATGGCAAATCCCATTAATTTGTCCTTGGCTGCTGTGAGTAAGACGAAATAAGAGCCTTTACCAAGTGGGAAACTCTGGAAGTGAAACAGGAAGTCACTGTTGAAGTGGAATAAAATGCAGTTCCTCAAGTGTCCACTTGGGGCTCCGAAAGTCATATGCTGATGATTCAGTTCAAGAATGTCTCTTTTCAGAGCAGAAATAAACATGTTAACGGCCTGTTATTGTTATTGTTAAATTAGAGCCCTTATGTAGAATCAGACAAGTATATGTCCTGACTTTTTGTAAGGACACATAAACGTAAGGACACTTACTTTTTGACAGTGCAGTCATATTCAGTTGGTATTTCTTAAAGATGTTCAGCAAATTCATCAATGACTCCATCTCGTAGTTTTGAGGGATGATACACTGTGAGCAGAATGGTAGGGATAGCAGCTCCTAAAACTATGGCTAAATACTCAAATGTTGAAAAATCGCCCAGAGACATGACCTGTTAGGTTAAGATGTGACCATAAACACATGCTATCCCCCATTTCTCTAGTTGCTCCTTGTATGTGTAGAAATTGAAAGTCAGCAGTCGCTGTTTCAGTGAGTTCCTTTTTAACTGTTTCATCAAGCCATGTTCCTGTTAGGAGGACACAGTCAAGACTATCTGTTCACATGAGGATATTCACAAGGAATGTTTAGTTGCCCGGAGACCTTGCACTAAGAAGTGCTATTTTATGAAGGAAATATTTAGCCCTCTTGGAGGATTTGTAAAAAGGATCAAATGTATCGGGGAGCACCTCACTTTGTTGAATGTATTCTGATTTACTTAGGTAGGCAGTGACGAGTAACAAGATGGAGTATTGTGAAATTGGAAATTTGGCCTTTACTTTTGCTTTTTTATGCATCTGCAACAAATAAGGGAGTGAACCATCTTTTGTAATATCCAGGGAGTAAGATTTATAGCGATTTGTGCTCCAGTGACCGCTACCTGATCCTGCAGCAACACTTTTACCTGATCTAGTGAGGGGAGTTGCTGGCGGAAGGATACATGTCTTTGTTACATCACAAAATAGATCTAAACACAAGAGCTTTGTCGAGGAAAAGTTAGGTGCTGTTAGGAATTTTACTGTATCGTACTGTCGAGCCAACGTAGGTTTTTAAGTAGCTTTGACCTTTGCATGGGTTAATTACAAGGCCTTGGTTGGCACCATGTACTGCTATGTACCAGCTTTCATCTGGCCCCGGATATCTCCACCAGGGACAAAGCTGGCAAGTTTCTTTAATGGAAAGTATAATTAAAATTGCAATGGGTATCTAGCAAACCCACTTCAAAAAACTCCAAATAACCCTTGAATACCAAAGTTTTAGGATCAGGACCACACCTCAATCACGCTTCTTCCTTTGTACCTATAAATTAAAAACTGGCAATTTCTGAAGAAGAAATACTAGAAGTACACCAACTGGCTAGTATACTTCAAAAAAGCAACACACCATCATTTCTTCAATCAGTAAACTCAGCCAAAAGTACCACTTACCTGTAAATGAACTCCAACCAGTTTCTCGTCAAATGGCAACCTGTCAGAGGCATTCCTTTGTAAGTGTCCAAGTTTTTGCCCTCTGACATGGAAAAGTGCCTCAACTCTGCAGAGCCAAAATCACGCTGTCCAAACTGAAATTCAAGCTGTCAACAAAAAGTGAGTCCAACTCATCCCATTTCCTCCACTTCAACATTCAAGCTGGTTTCTCTCAACTCAACAAACCTAGTTAATCTGATGGGAGGCTCCATGTCACGAGATGGTGCAAGGTTAATGATAGCGGCATCCCACTGCTAGATTCAAAACAAGGACCTCTCTTGAGAATTTTTATCATTTTCTTTGTAATTTTACATCATCAAACTTGTTTCCTCTCTCAACAAAACCAGATTACAATAGCAAATGCCCTGGATCCATTAGAGGCAGACATAGACCATTATTTCTTCAAATTATGCACCATGAATCTGAAAACTTCATTCACCATGAGACCCAGAAAATCCAACTTCTCTCCGCACTACAGGTGACACTGTTCAGATTCACTGCCCAGCACGGGTACATCTCCATCAACCTCCCTGCTGTGCTGAGGTAAGTGAAATCCTACTCTCCATTGAAAATAAACTCACTGGACTCGACACAAGAATTGCACTCATTGAAATAATTCATTAGGAGTTTCAATCATTGCGCCACAGTCTCGAATTCAGCCAGGAACAAATAGAATCACTGTCGAAGGAAAATAAAACTCGCAACCGTTACCGCCAATAACAAAGCCATGAAGGAAACTGTACTGGATCTACAGGCACGCAGCTCAAGAGACAATCTGGTTTTTACGGGTATCCCTGAACTCATCACCAACAACCCCTAAGAAGCTATGAAGGACTTCATGGAAAATAAACTTGAACTACCCACAGACAGTCTACAGGATCACTTTCCACTGTGTTCATTGTTTGGGACATTAAAACAATGATAACCGACCCTGTCCGATTATCGGAAAATTTGAGCACTCCAAACAGAAAGAAATTGTTCAATGTCAGGGAAAGCAACTGAAAGGGACATACTAAGGACTGAACGATCAATTCCAAAGGGAATAATGTTCAGGCACAAAAATCTATTCCCAATCCGCAAACAAATGATCGAAAAAGGGGAAAAGGCAGTTATCTCGGTAGACAAGCACATTGATGACTCAGCTATACTGTAATAAGTACACTACCCCCTGGTTGTTTCAGCCCTTTCTGGTCCATATTCTCTCTTCCCCGCTTTCTCTGACCTCCAGTGGCCCACTATTGGACAGATCCTGTACATCAAGCACTAATCATACCTGGCAGTCCACAGAAACTATAAAGCAGTTCATGAGTGATTTTGGTCAGCAAGAGAATACTTATTTTTTTCATCAATTTAGTCATATTCACACATTGATTTTTCCTCTTTAGTTATTCAATCATATCAAATATTTCAGACAATCCCAGCACTCCATTATAATCTGTGACCGCGCCCACATATCATTCAACTTGAATTGATCAAAGCCACATAAACCTAAGAGCAGATGGCGTTTCAACACATCTCTGCTTCAAGATCCAGACTTTGACAGACTGATCAAAGGAGTGGGCATGCTTCCTTAAATGATTCCCCAAATGAATGATAAAATGATAAATGATCAAATAATAAACGATAAATGATTCCCCAAAGAACAACAAGTCATCAGTTTGCATTGATTTTTTTAAGATTGGCAGTGAGGAAAAATGCCTAAAAGTCAATTTTGAAGTCAAACATAAAGAAAACTCATTTACCAAATATGTTTTCCTGCCTGAAAAGTTCCAACAAATTCATCATTTGACGCATTTTGGGGCATTGTGAAAAATGACCAAAAAGTCATCACTTTGCATTATAAATTTTTCAACAATTGGCAGAAATTAAAATGCTTGAAAGTCAAGTTTCAAGGTGAAAAATGAGCAAAACTCTAGTACTAACATGTTTTCTTGAATGAAATTTCGTCAAAGTCATGTGTTGACAATTTTTTTGCAGTCATGAAAAATGACAGAAAAAAGTTTACATTAGATTTTTTTTAAAAAATTGGCAGAAATGAAAAAAATCTTCAAAGTCAATTTTGAAGTAAAAATTAAGAAAACTGAAGTACCAACATGATTTCCTACCTAATGAGTGCCAACCAAGTCATGTTTTGACAAATTTTGGGTGGTCATGAAAAACGACCAAATAAATCATCAGTTTGCTTTAAGATTTTTTTTGAAGTCAAAAATGAAGACAACTCATGTACCAACATGATTTCCTGCCTGGTAGGTCCCAATCAAGTCATGTTTTTACAAATATTTTGGGATCATGAAAAATTACCCAAAAATCATCAATTATTATTTTTTACTTTTTTTTTTTTTTTTTTAAATTGACAGAAACTAAAAATGCTCAAAAGCCAGTTTTGAATTTAATTAAAAAATTATGTACCTTCTTTTTTGAATTTTCTTAAACAGGATTTCATTCATTTTGAGTTTATGGTGTCCTATTGGATACTCTGTGTCTTCAGATGGGTCACTTGTATTACTAAATTCAAGTTGTTTGATTTTTTGTTCAATTCAGCTTATTCTTGACTTACTTTCTTTTTTGTGGGTTAAAATTTTAATGGTTATGCCCTTCAGAAGTGTTTTTCTGTTTATCATGAAAAAAGTTAAAATTTCAAGAAAAACTTGATGAAACTCATCTGCTGTGAAAATCTTCTATTTTTTGAAAAAAGGCAAAGTTTCATGAAAAACTCGATGGTGCCAGTCCTGACGACTCTCTGAGCGAAAATTGTGGATTTTTGAAAAAGTCAAAATTTCATGGGGCTAGAAATGTTTTAACTGCGGGACAGTGGCACTGACTTACAGAGGGGTGGGCACATTTTCATACAAAGTAAAAATCAAACCAATTAGACTGAATTATTTTTTTAGCTTCTAACACAACAACTTTGAGAACAAATTGTTCACTTCCTGCCAAAAATATATATCCCAACCACTAACAAGTACCATGATGAAGAAATAATCTGTTATTCATTTCACCTATCAGTAGTCATAATGTTATGCCTGATGGGTGTATAGCCATAAAAAAGTTATTAATAATAAGTGCAAACTCAAATGTAAGACAAAAACTTAGTTGAAGAGCTGAACATAGAATTCAAACCATTTTCATATATGTATACATACACTGTATATATATACTGTGTATATATATGTGTGTGTGTGTGTGTATATATATATATATATATATATATATATATATATATATATATACACATGTATTGCAAGTAATAGAGAATTTCTTGGCCATTAAAGTTTATTTTATTTAATTTTTTCAGATATTTTCAAAAATGCATTTAGTAATGCAAAAAAGGACTTTTTAGAAACAGTTGCAGCTATTTTTATGTTTAAAAATGTGTTAAACGTTGAAGTTTTTTTCCTGTTAAGTAATCAGCATGATTCTCTGTATTAACATGGCAGCCGCACTGAGTGTGTAGGAGAGCTGCATGTAGGCCCAAGGCTGTTGCCCACCCCAGATGTAAAAATAAAAAACTGACAAGTATGTAACAACAGTATGTAACTTATCACCTAAAAATAGCAGTCTGAAAGTCAGTTCAATATTAGGAGGATTTCAACACAGAGGATGACATCCATCTCACCCAGTTAATATTAGACAGGCTTTAAGACTTTGGCAAGAGCTACAAGAAACAAGTGTGTCAATCAAAGGAATAAAATTCACAGTTAAAAAAATGGTATCTTATCAGAGCCGGCTGGCCCATTAGGCAATAAAGGCAAACGCTAAGGGCACTGTGGCCTCCGGGGGCGCCACAAAATTGGGAAAAAAATTCACCTTCAATAAAGGTACTTATTACTATTAACTCTTAAAATGGAAAAGTTCACATTGATTAAATGCCCAATTAATATTACTACAAATGATGATACTGATTAAGTAAATTGGGTGACGTTATTTTATAAAGCAAAGGAAATGGTAAAAACTGTACTATTCAATTTCTTTTGGAAGTGTACTTTTCATGCTGTGCTTAAAAATCTAATCTTCTGAGTTATGTGCTGATTAACTGCTTCAGAAAATGGAATTTTGATGTCACTGACTCAACCCTCATTAAGTGGTACTAGATATTTCTTGTTACTGGAAACATTTGGAGTAATTGCATCTTGATTTATTTTATTATCAACATCTATACTTTTATATTTGATGATATGGATCTTAAAATGGCTATCTATCTATCTATCTATCTATCTAACTAAATTGCAGATGGAGGGGGGCGCTGTATAAAATCTCGCCTATGGCACCGTATTGTGTAGGGCCGGCTCTGTATCTGATAAATGACTTGAAAAACTAAACTACACAGTTTAGTTTTTTTAAATTAGTTTATTCATTTTCTTATTGAAGTACCTTAAACAGACCAGTTATTTAAATCCTACGCAGTCATTTTTTAGTGCTTACACACAGTAAAGCTGCAAAACCCACACAAATGAGACACATACAACAATAATGACTTTTCCATTGAATCTCCTTTGCAGCTCTGTTACCTCTCTGTTAATGTTTTTGTTTCATTCATCTGTTTCATGGTCAGTGCAGAGAAATAATGCACACAGTCTCTTCAAGAATCAGCACTATACATCTGCTCCTCCTTTGCTGATCTGGACCACCGTCTTTCCTCGAGCGTGACCCTTCTCTACCTTCTCCAGCGCCTGAGGAACCTGAGCGAAGCTGAACGTTTCCTCAACCACCCCACGGATCTGACAGAGAGCAGAGGGATGAAAAGGTGAGCCAACAGTAAGAAAAACAAAAAATTACATCTGAAGACTTCCCTTTGGTTTAGGTAAAGCTTTGATTGTGCTGGAAACAAAGCAGCGTGGTCAGGGGCAGACAGTTAATTAGACATTATTAGTGGAGCATTTACCAAGTGGCAAAATCTGGTAGTGAAATATGGCGCTGATGTGGAAGTGAAATAAACTGCAGTTCCTCGAATGTCCACTTGGGGCTCTGAAGGTCATACACTGTTGACTCCATTCAAAAATGTCCCACTTCAGAGCCGAAATAAACATGTCTACAGTCTGGTTCAGTTTTCTGCCTCGTTTGCTTGATAAGCAGCAACTGCTTTGCTGAGGAAGTGATTTAATTAAAAATTTTTAGTTTCATGGAAAACTGGTCGATGAAGTGCATTTAGTAATGTTTTATAAAAGACCTTAACAGGAACCATTATAACAAATCATACATATACCAGTTTCGTAAATTATTGTAGAATTTTTGGATATAAATTTAGCCTTTGTGCATAACACTGTAGAGGTAAGGCAGACTAAAAAACATGGCAGATTGTCATCTTTATGACATCTGAAATTGCCTGGTGGGCTGCATTTAGAAAGGAGAGGGCTACATGTGGTCCCCAGAGTGACACTGCCATCAGAGTCGTCAACACCGTTGCACTGCACTTCACTGAAGTACTGAAGTGGACCAAATATCACTGAGGTTTGTGATTAGATGTGATTCCAGCCTTATTCAAACAGGTCAGGTCAGGTTTGGGAGCAGATGCTGATTTGGAGCTCTGCCATGACAGCCTGGGCCCTGTAATGCTCCAGCCTCGTGCCAGGTCCATGCCAGGTCCAATTCTAGGGCTGCTCGATTATGACAAAAATCATAATTCTGGTTATTTTAATAGGTAATGAGATCACAATTATGAGATACATTCACTTGCCGATTTTGAAATGTGCATCACATGCTTTCATTCAGCATACATGTTTTTGACACTATCATTTTTAACATTAAGGAACAGGCAATACCATCTCTGTATGCTTTCTGGTCTTCAATCTTCCAATCACTCTCAGCCATACCTGGCAAAACACTGCGACCTGTCTCTTTGACAGCTATCTTTGGTGTAGTTAGTGATGAGCTAAAGCTGTCCCGCCTCCACAAAAATGCAACTGCCTTTGCATCACTGCATGCTCACCGTCTTATACTACTGAAGTGGAAGGGGAAGAACCCTCCTGCCTATGTTCATTGGATTAGAGAGGTGATGTTGGGATTGGCTCTGGCAAAAATTAGGTATACAGTACACGGGTTGGAGGATTAATATGACAGAACCTGGTCACAGTTCATAGCTCATATCAAAAGCCTGCCTTTTGCCTGACTCCTTGCTTTTATTTATCAATTAATTAATCTTAATGTATTTTTTTCTCTTTAACTGCTGTCATAGTCTTCTCAGTGCCCATGTTCTGCTGACTGTTGCGACCTTTCTCTTTAATATATTTATTTTTTATGCTAGACGTCCAGAAGGCTGGTGTTATGACCGTAATGATCACCACAGATTGGACTGAGTCTTTTTTGTCTGTCTGTTTTTTTGCATTTGTGTATTTTTTACTATTACTGTTATTAATATTATTATTATTTCTGTTTGCCCATTTGATATATGAGTGCTTATGTAGATTTGTTTATGGGGATGCCACCTGGATGGGGTGGGGGGCGGGCTCACAACTTTTATAAGAAATACTTCAATGTTTTTGATATGGAAAAAAGAAAGTTGTTAAAAAAAAAAAGAACAGGCAACACAAATAAATATACTTGCAGAAGTCTTGCTGCATGTGGTCACTCATTCAATTTGCACTACATTGTGTATTTTGCACCAATTGAGTTTATATTTATTTTTCTGCATGGGTGTAAATATTTTTTTTCTAATTAAGTGTATATATTTTTTCTACTAGGTGCATACATATTTTTCTTTTATTCTATTAGGTGTATATATATTTTTTCCATTATTTATGTTTAGATTTGCTGCTGTTTATTCCGTGAGTGACACCATCTGCCAAAACCAAATTCCTTGTATGTTGCGAACATACTTGGCCAATAAAGCTGATTCTGAAAAATTGAAAAATATCTAAAATAATGCTAATAATAATGGAAGAAGAAAAAAGTTCAGTATGTCATGTGGCTCAGTAATCTCATGATCTTGATTGTTGAACTTTCATACTTCTGAAAGGCAGTCATTGTAATCTTGAAAAAAATGCAATCAATTCCCCAGCTCTACTAGATCCCTTCATGATTCTCTGAGCTGACCCCTCCACGGTGCACGCTGTCCCCCTCATGGCCTGGTTTAACCCACCGGATCTTGGGCACCCAGTATGCAGTGAGCTGGATCAGGTTCAGGGAAACAAACCAGGTGCCCATAGAAGCACAGCTGCCGCCCCTCTGTCCAACAGCTAACCTTTCCCATTACACAGTTTGTATGAAACCATACCTGTCCTGCATCCACCATCTCCCTTATTTCATCCAGGGCAGGACCACTGGGAGCAAAGAATCCCCACCGGTAATGAACTCCATTCACCAAGTGCTGAGGAAAGAAAGCAGAATCACAATAAATTATCACAAATATTAAACTAATATACAATTCAAACACTTTCCTATATTACTGTAGCTGTCATGTGTGATGAGGTTTATATATAGGTTTTGTGTTCAAGTGCTGGTGCAAACTCTGTCCAGCTCGTCTTTGCTTCATTTCTGTTTTTACTTTTATGACTGAGCATTGAAATGATGTCATACTGGGATCATATTCTTTTATGTATCCCTACAGTCTCACCAGTCATTTTGACATGTACACTCGTTCAACTGCTTGTCAATACAGATAGGCAATCAGCCAATGACATGGCTGCAACTTAATGCATTTAAGTATGTAGACATGGTCAAGACAACCTGCTCAAGTTCAAACTGAGCATCAGAATGGAGAACAATGACTTTAGTGACTTTGAAAGTGACGTGGTTGCTGGTGCGAGATGGTGCTGGTCTGCATACTTCAGAAACTATTGATCTACTGGGATTTTCTCATCTCTAGGGTTTCCAGAGAATCCAAAGAAGAGAAAATATCCAGTGAGCTGCAGTTTTATGGGCGAAATGCCTTGTTGGTGCTAGATGTCGGGAGGATGGCCACAGTGGTTTGAGATGATAAAGAGTTAACAGTAACTCCTGTAACCACTCTGTACGACCAAGGTATGCTGTAGAGCATTTCTGAATGCACAACACATTCAATCTTGATGCTGATGGGCTATTGTTGCTGACCATGTTCATCCCTTTATGACCACAGTGTACCCACCTTCTTATGGCTACTTCCAGCAGGATAACATGGCTTTGCACAAAACTTAGATCAACTCAATCTGGTTTCTTGCACATGACAGTAAGTTCACTGCACTCCAGTGGCCTCCACAGGCAACAGATCTCAACCCAATAGAGCACATTTGGGATGCAGTGGAGATATGCATCAAGAGTGAGCAGCGGACAAATCTGCAGCAACTGTGTGATGCTATCATGTTAATATGGACCAAAATCTCTGAGGAATGTTTCCAGCACCTTGTAGAAACTATGCCATGAGGGGTTGAGGCAGTTCTGAAAGCAAACAAGGGTCCAACTTGGTGCTAGCAAGGTGACCACTGAGTGTCTTTAATACACACATATGTAGTCATACCTGCTATTACTCATAAATACGGTATCAATAAACTTTTTAGCTTTCATGACTCAACCAAAGAGTATTGTGTGTAAGACAACAGAGTGATTTTTTTAACCCAAATAACAAGGCAGGGTTCACTTTTGTTGTTTGACTCTGTGTGAGCGTGTGTTCTAGCAGGTGTCTCAGAGGATACACTTTAGAAAGGAAGCAAGGCATGTCCAAAATCATCAACATGTGGAAAACTGCTCTATCTCGTGATGTTAACATATCCTTCACGAAAATCCTTGATCCAAATCCAGATTTGGATCATCACCCAAATTCCTTGTGCCATGACTATTATTCCCTGAAAATGTCATCAGAATCCGTTTATAACTTTTCATGTTTTCTTGCTAACAGACAAACAGACAAAAGCTTGCAAAAACATAGGCAGGGGGTCATGTTTGCTCCTCTGGATGGCTGATGAATTTGCAGGTATCAATTTTTTTCCAGCCACTAAAAATTCAGTCTGATTCAGTCAATTCAGTCAGCAGCTTTTCTGTACCTGACGGATCACCTCTTTAATATCCAGTATGAATATCATATGGTATGTATGCTACCACAGACCAAGTTACATGTACGTCTTTATTGCAGAATGTCCACTGAAGTTATTTTGTCTATTTTGTGTGCAGATGAGGACCATGGTCAACATACTTGGTATGCCAGAGGACCATCAACTCAGGGCTGGAGTTCATAGCTGACAGACACTACTGACAGGCCAACATGGAGTCTGCTGGTACAGCATATTTTACTATTTTTTGTTTGAGCCGGTAATATGACTTTATTTGCATTTTGAATAACAGTTGTCATGTTTGCCTTTTCAGACGGCTGATGCATTTGCAGCCATCGATGGCTTCGAGGCACTAGATATTGAGTCTGAAAACATGACGAGTTCTCTGAAAGCTCTGGTTCATGTGAGTACTCTAAGCTGTGTTTGACAAGGAAATACTTTATTATCATGAATGTGCTTCTGGAGGTTTAGATTTATGATCAACTGACAAAAAATCTGTTTCCAAATCCAGTATTATGCAGAAGCATGCCCGGCAGAGATGAAGGACAGGAGGGTCTTTGTGGTCTTTTTGAAGGGTCTGCTGCACTTTGATGGGAGTAAGAGGCTCTCTGCTCATCAAGTTCTGCAGCACCCTTTTATTACAATGAGCCACCTGCAGAAACCTAAGAGCAGAGCATTGGAAGTGACCACATCCTTTCACAACTTACACTCTATAAAACACAGATATGACCTCAATTAGGTCACAATCTCAACATCTATAGTGGTTTAATTATCTTTTCAGAACATTAGCTGCTTGGAATGAGGTCAATGGTTAATGCAAGCTCAAGAAATTTTAGTGTTTTTTTTCTACAGCAGAAAATACATTCTAGAGTGCTCCACTGGTGGATTTTTACGCTTTCTTCAAGCCTTACAAAAACAAGACGTTTTCTGTGATTCCATGTTTTACAGATGGATTGATTAACGGACTCACTAACTTACTCTTGTCCTCCTATTAGTCCGAGAGCAGCCCAAATGTTCATGAGCAGTGACCACAATCAAAGCTCCAGTGACCACAGTCCCATCATTGGACAACCGGAGGGAGCAAAATCACTTGACTCATGGGAGGAATATTCCTTCAGCTCATCGTATGAAGACCAAACCATCTCTCCTTTCCTGAGACCTTGAAGGAGCGGATCTGTGATGAAGAGCAAAACTCTTTCTCTTCCTCTGAGGCTTTGGAGGAGCAGATCTGTGATGAAGATTGCGTTGTCTCCTTCACTAACAAAGACTTGACCATGGACTTTGAACGTGGAGCAGTAGTCGAGACAGCGGGAGATCTACCTTTCCTCCCAGATGACGAGGGATCAAACACTTGGTCCTGTGAGGAGGTTGATCCTCAAGACTCCTCTGCGAACACAACAGCCTCTAGCAGCCTTATACAGCGATTCTTTAGAAGACTTTAGTTGCTGCTACTATGATGCCGAGGGCTGAGGTCCATACATGTAAGTGTTCAAAATAAATTTACTGACCACACAGCAGTGGCACAGACCTTCTTTTTTACTTATATGTGAAATAAATCTTAAACTAAAAGAAAGAGATTTCAGGCTCTTCACAATAAAACACCATGCAACGTTTGCTGACATCTGGGCCTTATATAAATGTGTCTTGTGTTTCAAAAAAACTTTTACTATTGGAGAATCTCTTCTACAAGGATAAGAGAATAAAATCCAGAAAATTAGTCGTTCTGATGTATACAACAAATCCAATTTTATTATTTTTTTAGTATTATTTGTTTTTTCTGTATTGCGCTTTTCATGGTAGTTGAGCTCTAAAGCTGTGGTGATACCTGTCAAACACAGGTGCTTGTCCTCTATACTCATGCTGTCTTTAACTGAAGGGTCTTTTAGATGTAATCTGTACTACTTACAGTTTACTTACTTCAAAACAAACATGGGGGATATGCCATTAAAGAGTTGTACCAACTCCTGTCAGGGTTATTAAAAGGTATTAAAAGTGTGTTGCATACATGATTTTACTGGACATCACAACTGAATATTAGACAGGATCTGTCCAGAGGCATCATCACTCAATATAAACCATAACAGCTGCTTGTATGGACAACCTTTTACACATACTTACAATTTTCCACAGTGCTTTTATTCAGTCTTTGGCTTTCTTGACATATATATAAGGAGACTCAAGTAAAACAAGAAGCAGCTGTAAGAATGTAAACACATTCATGTTTCCAGTAGGTGGCTCTCTAAGTGAAGAGTGGAATGAAAGTGTGTTCAGGGATTAACAGGTTCACTTAAAACAAACCTTCAAATTCTTACATTGCTTACAAAAGTGTCTGCACTAGGGCCGCCCAATCATAGCAAAAATCATGATCACAATTATTTTAACAGATACTAAGATCACAATTCTGAGACATGTTTACTCATTGATTAGAAACACGCACCACATGACTTTTAAAAACGGATATGTTTTTAAATGATCATTTTTAACATTAAAGAACGGGAAATACATATAAATATACTTGTTGCTCTTAAAAGTACATTTTGAGCAACAGCAATAACAATTGCAGTTTTAGTTATAGAGCACATTTCCTTACAGAGAAGCTCAATTTGCTTTACGTGGAGAGTGAAAACAGCAGAGGTCCATAAATGCAAAATCTTTCAATACCTTATCTCTTAATTTTGTTAACCCATGATATAAAGTCATTTGGTAGTTTTTATCCTTATCAGTTAGTAGTTATCGTTACTATTTTTTTTCATAACTGTTTTCTTCTACAGAATTTTGTACAGTTATGGTTTCAGACAGTCTCTCCAATTTACAATGCATCATTTAAGAGTATTTTTCAAAAGTAGGACAAAAATAAGGCTGTAGATTAATTTGACTTATATCATTGATTTTCTACTGGTTTTCTATTCATAACGCAATATTATCCTTATTGTAATATCTTTTGGCCAATACTTTGAGAGGTGAAAATCTACTATGATGACAAAGCTAACTGACACTTGACATACTGTCCTTAAACTCAAGAATGAGAAAAAATTAAGGACCGGTATGAAAGGTATGAGACCCTAAACATGTTCATATGACAGATAAATTGTGGTTCAGATCTTCACAAATATGTAGCTGCCTATTATTCTCTTACAGTCCGACATCAAACAGATAATAAAAGATGAGTTCCCCTGGAGCTGCCCCAACTTGTTTTATATCCCCAACCTCTTTCTCTTCTATTTCAAATTCGTGACAAATTCTCAGTTCTGCTTTTAGTTCAAGAGGGAAACAAAACCAGAACTGTCGCTTTATTTCCTCTCGGCAGTTCTTTGTTTGAATGTCAATCAAGCATCACGTACTATCAGTCATGTAAGACTAATAGACATTCACACAACAGAGGAGGTAACCAATGCCAATGATTATGTTGGGGAAAACAATTACTGTATGAATCATTCCAATACTTTGTGACAAGTTCTTAATTGGGATTACTTTTTATCATAATATTTTCAAAGATTTACTGCCTTAGAGATAAATACAGCCAGCCTGGATAGATGGATTGATGGACAGACAACAACTGGATTTATTTGAACTTGGTCGAATGGATGGATGGATGGATGGAAAAATGGGTGGTTGGTTGGAAGACTGAATAGATGGATTGATAAAAGAGCTTATAATTAAATGGAAGGATGAATGGACATACAAATTAGACAAACAAATGAATGACTGGATTGAAAGCTGGCTTGCTGGACAGATGGATGGAAAGACAGAGAGACAATTGAATGGATACATATATGGATACATAGATAGATGGATCAATGGATGGTTTGGTCCCTACACTGGCTTCCTGTGGCTCAGAGAATAGACTTTAAAGCAGCCCTGCTTGTGTACAAGTCTCTCCACAGCCTAGCACCAAAGTACATCTCTGACATGTTCGTGCCATATGAACCATCTCGGACTCTGAGGACCTCAGGGACCAGCCTCCTGCTGGTTCCCAGAGTCAGGACTTAACATGGGGAATCAGGTTTCCAGTTTTTTGCAGCTAAAATCTGGAACAGTGTTTCTGAAGATGTGGGACAGGCCTCTACTCTGACAATGTTCAAATCTAGGCTCAAAACAGCTCTGTTTAACTGTGCATATGACTGAAAGGATCTCATCTGCACTCTTCTCTTTTAAAGTTAATTTTCTAATGATTATTTTTGTTTGTATTTGGTATTGTGATTTTAAATCTTTTTTCTTGTTCTGTAAAGCACTTTGAATTACCTTGTGTACGAATTGTGCTCTACAAATAAACTTGCCTTGCCTTGCCTTTGGCCATTGGGAGATCCAATAAATGCATGGATAATCAGTTGACGATTGTATAACAGGAAGGATTGATAATTAGAAGGATAAGTGAATGAATAATTGGGTGGATGGATGGATACAACAATGGATGGATTGGATAGATGGATAAATGGATGGACAGATGTACAAAATATTGGATAAATAGGTGGATGAATGATTGAATATATGAATAAAAGAATGGAAGAATGATGAGGTCATGATTAGAAAGATGGAAAGATGAATGGATAATCTGTTGACAACAGAAAGACTGGATCGATAAATATATGGATGGATGCATAAATGACTGGTTGGGCGAGCAAATGGAAGGATGAATGGATGGATGGATGATGGGTTGATGTGTAAATGGATAGAGAGATGGATGGATGGATTGGTAAAAGAATGAAGTGATGTACTGATGTATAGATAAGTGAATTAATGGATCAATTTATTAAGTAATACATCACAGATTGATGTTCAGAAGATTAGATGGACGATTAGTTGGATTAAAAGACAAAAGACTAAATCAATGGAAGATTGAAAAGATGAATAGACGAATAGACAGGTAGATGGATAGATGGACAGAAGGGTAAATACACAGTTATATATATATATATATGTATATATATATATATATATATATATATATATATATATATATATATATATATATATATATATATATATATATATATGTGTGTGTGTGTATATATATACACACACACACACACACACACCCACACACACATATATATATATATATATATATATATATATATACCAATGGATAGATAGATAGATAGATAGATAGATAGATAGACAGATGGTTGGATGGAATGAAGAAAAACTACATGGATATTGGAAGATTGGAAGGATGGATAGATAAATGGATTGATAAGAGGATGGATGGATGGATGGACGGGTGGGTGAGTGGATAGATGGATGGATGGATGGATGGATGGACAGGTGGGTGAGTGGATGGACAGATGGAAGGATTGAATGGATTGATGAATGAATAGAGAATTAATGGAAGACTGAAAAGATAAATAGATGCATGGCTTGGATGAATTCATAGATGGGTATTGAAAAGATGGCTTGATGGATGTATTTGTGAATGGATGGATGGATGGATGGATGAAAGGACAGGCAGTTGGATTGAATGGATTGATTATGAGTAGAAGGATGAATGGAGGATTGGAAAGTTAGACAGATACATGGCTTGATGGATGGTTGGATGGAAGGATGAATGGATAGATGGGTAAATGAAAAGTTGGATGGGTGTATGGATGGATGGAAGTGTGTGTGAATGGATGGATGGATGAAAGGACAGACAAATGGGACAGTTGGATGGATTGATGAAGGAGTCGAAGGATGAATGGAAGATTGGAAATTTGGATAGATGCATGGCTTGATGTATGGATGAACAAATGGAAAGACTATAGATTCCTCACTAGTAAAATCTAGTGTCAATAGATGATATATTCAATCAAATACTGAGAATATTTTTATTAACTCTTTCTTTTTGAAACAGATACATCTATTTGACACTGGATGCATTATTTTTACATTTAAATTTCTGACTCAGTCATTTTAGTCAGTATGTTTGTATGTGAACAGAACATTTTCTTTTTTTTAGTTGAATAGCATTTAATTGATCTTTTCAGAGTTTTTTTTTTTTCATTGAACACACACCATTTCTAGATCACATATATTTTCACTGAGTTCTTCTTGGTCCATGTTAAAGGATTTCTTCAATAAGTCTTACGAATTAAGAAGGAACAACGATTTGTTTAAAGGTGTATCCTGTCAAAAATCAGGAAGGAAGCAGAGGTGTTTCTTTTAGCTTTGTTTCTTGCCACATCCTCATTTAGACATCATCATTGTTCCTGTTTGATTTTACTTGGGTGGAAAAAGGTGGTAAAGGTGGTGCACAGTTGTGACACACTGACACATAAAGATACACACAGAAGGCACAAATGTAAAGCATACTTGCTCCCCTCTGCATGGTGGTTTAGGACAGATGTAAAAGATCCGTGACACAAGAGGCTGAGACCAACAGAAAAACACTTGCCACAACCACTGGAGAGATTTCTTAACAGGATCCATATTTGGAAAGACACATCCTCACATGTAAAGAAACAAGACCTCCAAATCTTGCTTAAAAACAAATACTTTTAGTTTACCTAATGTTGTAACATCAGATTTCTGTTGTCTTTGTTTTTGTTCTGCATGTGATTAATCTGCAGGTATTCAGACTTTTCTGCCTCCATGCTGGCAACAACCAAGACTCTGACTCAAGGATGAATCATAGACTTTAAAATAATTGGGCAAGGTCATATGCCATTTGATTATTATGATGCTGACATAATGCATATGTCAACTCAACCTGTCCACAGACAGAGAAGCTATCTCATGAATTGTGACTCAGAATCCCCAAAATTGTAAATTCTCACTAAGTCCTTGACAAAACAAAAACAGGGGCAAAATAAATACCCCCCCCAACACACACACACACACACATAGATAGATAGTCTTACATATTTGCTGTGTATTTAGTCCATTAAAAACTGTCTTTTCCCTGCATACATTCAATAAGCTGTCAGGTTTCTGCAGTGAGCCTCAAGTGGACACTCGTGGTATTACAGGTTTTTTGCACTTCCACATTGGCCTCCATTTTTAGCCCTGGAGGTTGCCGCCTGGGATGATATTAATTCTATTTTGAGGGTCAAAGGTCAATGCCACATCTTTATCCGTTGCTTTTCAACTCAAGCTCATGCTCAAGCTCATGACCCAAGTACAGCAAGATTTTTGAGGGATTTGACAGAAATTTTGCATAGATGTACACTCTAAAGCTGATTAGGAGATGCGTATGCATGATGACCACCACATCCCTGCATCGATTCAGTGCACTGGCTGTGCGAGTCATCCAGAATTAATGTGACACAGACATGAGTTGCAGTCCTAACAACACCAGCAGTATCAGTGTAGAGGCAGAGGAGAAATGACAGACTGATCACAGCAGCAGGAACAACAACAGGAAGATTTTAAAACAAACAGATAAATCAAGACCACAATAATCAACATCCAAACAATATGTGAGACTGTACAGACACAAACATGACAGTTCATCCAGCTGATGACACATAAATTCTCCTTCAGAAGTCGGGAAACAAAGAAATAAGTTTGGAGTATAAAGTCCTCTGGTGACCGTGTACATTGGTGACTTGAAGTTGACATTGGTTGACTTTGTCGGTACATGTGTTTGTTAGCTTGGTTTCCTCAGCTGCATTTTCTAACATACAAACTGATGAAGTATGCTTTGGTACAATAATTAATAAAAGTAAAAAAAAAACCAAAAAATCAGAACAAGGAAAGCCAAAGGTTGTTTGAATATACTGCCTCAGGGCTTGCATTGGGTACAACAGCTCTGTCAAACCAACTTCATCATGTGCAAGACGATGTCAGTCGGTGTTAAGCACCGGCTCAGGGAGAATGAAAAAGAACTACTGTTGAAAACATTATGTAATATTCAGCGCATAGTAAAGCCTGGGAATAAAGTCTTTTGACAGCTTCTATCAATGCAGATGTTGCTATCTTTGTGCAATTTAAACTTTGTGTAGAGGTTTGTCTTTAAGTTTGATCATTCAGATATTTTGATTAAAAATTTCAAGACACAAATGATTGGTCCATATTGACCAGCCTCTGGAAAGCGCAATGCTCCTTTTAGCTATCCAATCTGTACTATAACATATTGTACATTATTTAATAAAAAATGCAGTAAATTAAAGTGTATGGTGTTATTTTATAATGATTTTACCTTGAGGGCTTTCGTTGCCACGGTAGCAGTGGTCAGCAGCATGCCATCAGCGATGCCCAGCCTGTCTGTGTTCTGCAGGAAGGGAGTTACCAGGGTGACATACTTGGCTCCACTCCATGGCTTCAGCAGATTCAGTGCCCATCGTTCCGTGTCCCCACCAATGTTATCCAGGATCAGATCAAATCTGAGTGAAAAGGGGTATTATGGTAAAAATAGATAAATAGGCAAAGCACAGGGTTGCTGAATTTTCTAATTCAAGACTTTATTTTTAACCAAAACAAGGCATGATTAATATTATTTTTGCTACATACTTTTTAGATTTCCTGTGGAACTCAACAGCTTGTTTCCTATTCTCACAAGTTCAGGTTTGCATTCACCATGTAGCCAACTGTCTTGGAACTTACATTTTTTTCTCTCCTCCATAAGCCAGTTTTTATTGTGTATAATGTGTTTGGATATCATGCCTTATTATGCAGCATTGTACATTAGCTGTCCCACTCCATCTGTTAAATTTTCAATGCTTTCTTTTCAATGGCTGAACGCACATGACAGCAGAAAAATTCAAAGCAATCGCCAAAAATCAAATCAACCACTTTGACATCATTGGCCTCCCATTGGACAGCTGCTTGACCCATCAAACTAACTTCCATAAGACCCCATATGCTGCTCCACACATCTGCGGTTGAGCCAAATACCTTGAGAGTGTTTCACCATTCAACAACTTTAGTAGTCTCAAAACTGTCAACACTGTAGACACCAACGAACTATTGAATTAATCTATGTAGATAAGACTTCTTTTTTTTTTCTCCTGGTTTTCCTTCCCTCATAATTTTGCTGTCTATTTAGTTTAGTTTTTGTTTTGTTTATTCAAGTTTTCATCACTTTTATTTTAAATTTCGATACTCATTTATTCATATATTTTCTTTAGTATATATTTTGATATCAGTATGTTGTATTTTTACAGTGTTACTGTTGTTATCATGATGACAGTTATTATCAAACTTGCTACAACGATGGTAACATTAATAGCTATTGATAAGGATAATGATAATCATTCATTCACTCATTGTAACAACAGAAAAACAAAAACGGATCAAATACATACATACATTCAAATATTGTTGCTATTATTATTAATAGTTTAATTGTTTTTCAGACAGACATCTTCACTGCCAGTCATGAAATGACAAGTATGTATTTTTTTATCTTTCTTCTGCTTAATTGTTTGAAGCTATAACTTGTCGCTCAGTGTTTATTACTGTTTATTTGTTCTCCTACCATTCAATGTTTCTGTGAGGAACTTTCACATCACAATAACATAAAAAAAGAAGATTTAAGGCAGATCTGAAGGCAAAAGGGGGGGCAACCCTGTAAGAGCAAAGTGTAACCAGTTAAGAGGCAGGCGAACGTACCAAAAAAACCCAAAATAATCAATTCTATGCCTTGTGTTTCCCTGTGTTAAAATGCTGTATCAAGGCCACTCTTATAGGTAAGGTAATCAAAAATATTTCATAATTTTTTAAAGAAAAAGTCAAAACGTTAATGTTACAAAGTAATCTATGAGAAAGCAAACTCAGAATTTTCTACTTTGAAAATCCCTAAATTTGAAGGAAACAAAACTCAAAAATGTAGAGATCAATAAAATTAAGAATTGCAGTCAAATGGGATGAAGCTGTGTGCCTTGATTTTGCCTGCCTGCAGCAAAGAGCCTGATCATGAAGTTATATGGACATATTTGTGGTTTAAGCCAAGAATCATCAAATGATTTCAAAGGATCTACAGAAGGTTTATGAGACATAAATAACATGATAAGAGGTAATCAGGGACAAAAAGTGGAAATGTAGCTTCCAGTTGTGGGGTAAAAAAAGATGACAAAGTAGAGAGAGGTGTTATTGCAGTAATGAGGCAACTGCAGCCAGGAGGACTCGGTTGTCTTGGAAACAGGGGCATATACATGGATCATATACAGACATTAATGTAAAGCATCTGTGGGTGTGTGTAGGAGGGATTCTCTTACTTCTCCAGAGCTCTGAGTGGCTCCTCCACAGGTCCAGCTGTGTAATCCACCACATGGTCTGCCCCCAGGTCCCTGACGAAGCGCTCTGCATTCTGGGAGCAGGTCACAGTTACATGGGCTCCCCAGGCCTTCAGCATCTACTCACAAACAAAGGGTTAAGTGGATTAAAAGTATGTCAGTTACCACATATACGCACCAATTTCTATTAATTATGTTATACTGAAGTTTAGGTAAAGGCTTTTTAGGAAGCAGGGTGTTATCTTCTATTTAAGAGTCACAGAGTGTGTGTTACTAAAGAGATCGAGTGTTACGTCTGTGTAACTTGAGCTGCAGTGTTTGGTCAGAAGGTGAGGCCCTCGGCAGCGTCGTCTGAAACCTGACAGGATGAACAGACTTTACATAACATCACTATAGATTTCATGATCTGAATCCTTGGTCATTTTTACACCTCAGTCACAGAGTCTTCGTGAAAAGTAGGCCGACAAGATATGAAAAATGAGGAATACGATTACATTGTTCAGTAAAACTCTTCTCATTTTTATTGGTGAGCCTTTTACTGATTTTATTTTAATTGTATTTTATTTGTATCCTTTTTATTTTGAATTGAATTTCAGGTTTAAGAAATCTTTTAAAAGAATTTTATGTTCTTTTAAATAATTTCTCTGTTTCAAATGTGTTTGGCAATTACTGATATTTTGATAATTTCACAACCTGCCTGTTTTGTTTTTATTTGTTTTTATTTGGCTGTAAAGCATTTTGCAACTTTGATTTTTTAGATGCAATATCAATAAAGATTATTCTATTATTTTTTTTGTTGTTGTTTGGTTATTATTATTGTTATTATCATTATTATTATTATCATTATTAATATTATTATTATTATTATTATTATTATTATTAACAATAATAATAATAATAATAATAATAATACCTCTGCCAAGTCTATTTTAAAGACTTTGTTTACAATGAGAGGCAGAGCAGATTTTCAAGTTTTTTATAATAACTGAATAAGATCTCAATGGATTTTCATGACTTTTTCAGGAAATGTCATTCTTGACACATGAGAGAAGTGAGTAGATTTTGATGGTGAGTAAATCCATTTGTGGATCCAGTAATTCTTTCAATGATTTGTTAACAGTGTGAGATAAGGAAGTTTTCCATATTTTTGACAATAACACACCTGACAATGTTAGAAATGCCTTGGTTGAGGTTTGTCCTCATGGAGCACTTCTAAATATCTTTAAAGTTATTGTGATAATAATGTAAGGACCATAGAAATAGTGCAAAATAGAGAATTGAACTATTATATGTTCTTTTTATGTCTCTCCTGTTTTTAAAGGTAATTAGGGATGCAAGATATTGGATTTTTTTCCAATATGCTAATGTTTCCAAGCAAAGAGTCTCCACTTAACTAGAACTGACCTGTTCCTTGAACAGTCCATTTGTGTTTGAAACAGATGTGAAGCAAGAAAAACAACATTTAAATCTTCAATAAATTATGCTCTTAATCTATCGAGAAGGACATTCAGTGATGATATGGTAAACCATCTTGGTACAATTGTACAGCCAGTATTTATGAGATTTGTGGCCAAAACATTGGCTATAAATATCAGCAAAAAATATAATGTCTGCCAATACGATAATCAGCCTTTTAGGCAATCTGTCGATACTGATATTGGTCCAGTGATATTGTGTATCTCTGGAAACTACTTAATCTGCATTTGCAAAAGACTTTCCCTGAACCCACAAAAAATCTAAATGGACATTTTTCTATGTCTTAATAGGAAAAAAATGCTGCAGCACAATCTTTGAACCTTCTGAAAAAATAAAATGTCCTGATTTGAAAAATAATAATAATATGTTTTTGTTTTGCTTTTTTATGCTTTTTTTGTGATGTGACACAGTACCAGCAGCTATAACAAATAAATGCAGTGAGTTACTACAGACTTAAATAAGTCCATTCATCCACCCATTATCTATACACCTTATCCTTTTGAGTCAACAGGGGGCTGAAACCCATCCCAGCTGGCAATGGGCAAGAGGCAGGGTACACCCTGAACCGGTCACTAGCCAGTCACAAGGCCACATAGAGAGACAGACAACCATTCAAGCTCACACTCATACCTAAGGACAATTTAGAGACACCATTAACCAAGGACCTTAGTCCGTGAGAGGAAGCCCTGAGTGCCCGGAGATAACCCACTCATGCATAGGGAGAACATGCAAACCCTACACAGAAAGGGCAGGACCGACACAGGGTTTGGACCTGCAGCCTTCTTAATGTGAGACACTTAACTGCTGCACCACCGTGCCACCCAATTTAAATATGTGCAAATATTCATTTTAGTATTACTACCATAATTCAACTATTTTGGGCATAATGTCAAAACAACTGGTACGGTCTGATTTGTTTGACTTGATTGTTTATATTCTATTTTAATACTTCTTATTTCATTCCTATTTTCTACTCCTTGTACATGCATATGTACTTTATGTCCTTTTGTTTGTACATGGAGGGAAAAGGAAATCACTGTCAATTCACTGTATGTTTAACAAAACTGGCATAAAAAGCTGATTCTGATTCTGTGATAATGATATAAAGTTTGATTATAAACATTAAAGATATAACGTACACACTTTTTAGAAAATTGGGAAGAGATTTTTTCTTTCCCAAAATTGACTTTTTCTTTGTCATATAATTTTTTAGCTAAAAGCTAACATTACAATTTCTTTCTTTAAAGTCTGATGTTCTGACACAAATTCTTCAAGGTGCTTGGGGAGAAAAAATCTTAATGAAATCAAAAGAGCTCCAGCAACACTTGTATATCAGGACACAACTTTATCAGACCAACACGTTTCGGCCTGTAGTCTTCATCAGGGTCATCAGAAACCCATTACAAATTACCCTGATGAAGGCCACAAGCTGAAATGTATGGGTTTAACTTCAGCCATGACAAACACAGTTTCCTCACTGTTGCCATCAGAACAGATAATAATGTGTAAAATGCTGCTGCACAGGTTAGCAGGACCTGCTACTGCTGCTGTTTGGATTCTGTATCGTATATTTTGTGGTGCTGACCTGTGACAGACCACCTTTATTCTCTGAACACTGTCCTTTCAGCCAACCAGTTGATCTAAGAGATCTATCTCACTTTGACTTTAACTTCATCTAACTTCAACCAAATGGTGTGAAACTATGCAATTTACCAACTTTCTCTTTTTTCTGTAAAGAAAACATATACATCTATTATCATTATGATGATGCATGTATTATGATCCTCTCATATGCCTGTGAAAAGCCTTCATGCTAAAACTAGAAACCAGAAACGAGAAATCAAGACCGAATATGTTGTCTCTGATAACAGAGGACTGAGCCGTCACATCAGCAGAAGAACTCTCACATTCTCTGAATGAGGAAGATGACCACTGTTGTGACGCGTGTTTGTGTAACTCTAAACGGCAATATTACTGGTTGATGCCTGTGTGATAAAGTGCACCTTGACTGTTAAAATATGAGAAGCCCAGACGCACATTTCGAAGCGTGAGGCAGTTGCCTTTGCTGTAAACTGGACGTACTCCTTCGAAGTAAATGATCAAAAGACTCCTTTTTCCTGTCGTTCTTTGCATGGGCTGCCAAGTCAGGGGCAGTTTGGAAAATTTTCCTGACATTTTCAATAAGCATGTTTATCATTTTGATAAAAAAAACTAAACCTGGGTGCTGGTTTGTGGGAGTGGTAAGCAACCAGGCACGACCCATATACATACTTCTGCTGGTCCAGGTTCTAATCCACTCTGTGGCCAGTTTGCAGAGCATCCTCCCTTACTCCCCCTCAACCTACTGTCTATCTCTCCTGTCAATAAAGGCCTAAAATGCCCGCCCCCCGCCTCAAAAAAAAAAAGATTATTGAAAAAGCATTTCCTGTTTAGATGGAGCAACATGAAATATTCATTCTGATAAACTAAAAGCTTTTAAAAAATGCTCAAACTCTAACCTTAAGCTGACCTTCTTTTTCAGCATCTTCTGATCTTGTGCTTAATGTGAATTTTCTCTGCTGCCTTCGTCTTGTGAAAGTATTTGCTTTTCTAAATTGTCATCCCCTCTGCAATCAGATTACTCAGTGCTCCTTCAGTTTTATAGTTTTTTACATTTTATGGTGACTTTTGTCCTTGCCATTCCACGTTTTTTTTAATCAGACTAATTGTTTTAACTGTTTTTTTATTTATACTTTTTATTGTCTTTTATCTAATAATACTATTTATGAATCACTTTATTTACATCAGGGTTTTAGGCTTTGCTCTTTTTAAGCTTTATCTGTTGTTTTTTAGATGACTGTGGTTTATTTTTGTTTCACATACAAGCTTCTCCAAACAAATTGCCCCAAGAGGGATTAGTAAAGTTGTTTGAATTTGAACCTAAACCGCAGTTTGTTGCACTTTCCAGCAAAGGACATCAAAATATCTTTTATATAGGGCAGCTTGCTGAGTTACATAATGACATCCGTACCTGTATGGCAAATGTTCCCACTCCCCCGGATCCTCCGAGGATCAGAATCCTGCAAGAGAGGAGAAACAGCAGACGTCTAAAAATGAATATGTCGACAATGTTCTCCACACGACTGTATCGCAGATTCTTTCTCATTAAGATTCATGTCAGCTGGACTCAGGGCTTTAGGGTGTCAACTTCCCCGTTGTGTAAGGGAGCATCAGAGCACCCTGAGGCTCATTACTGAGCAGGGGCTAAGCTTGGATGGAGGGAAATAATTGGCCACATCAAAAAAGGAGAGCTTCTTATGGAGGTGGAAAGGGAATAAGAGGAAACAGTGTGTGTCTTTGAGTGTGTAGGTGTTACAGTGTCTGTCCATGTTCCCCCACCGTTTCTTGGCACAGTTGTCCTTGTTGAGCCCCCCGGTGTTAACAAGAGCAGACCAGGCAGTGGTCGCCACGTAGGGAATGGAGGCAGCCTCAATGTGGCTCAGAGACTTTGGTTTGTGGGAAACCTGAATGCAGAGCACATTTTTAATCAATACAGTTAGAAAAACAGCACTTTGAGCAGATTTTTACATCCACCTTTTGTTTTCTTTTGCAATTTAAATTGATTAGAAGCAGCTAGTCTGAAGCTTTTCATTTGTAAGACTAAAGAAAGAAATCAGAATTTACATGCCACACAAAAGAAAAGCTTTGTTTATCACATTATTATAAAAATATTCTTTCATTATGCCTACACTCAAGCAATAGCCAAGACTTAAAGTGATAGTCCAATATTGTGCCGTTCGTTTGTGAGACATTCTTAAATGCAAATTGCCTGCAAATTTAAGACTGTCTCGCAAACAATACACAACTACGAATTGGTTCTCATCGTTCACTTAAAAGGGCCGCTCAACAAACTCAACTCATTTGCAAACTTCACTAAACCACTGCAGAAGTAGGTCAACAAAGCAAAGCCTCTATTTAGGACTATAAGAAGACACAAAAACAAAAAAAAATGTTGGACTATTGCTTTAAGTCTGAATAAAATCTTTGGGTTGTCTGTCCCAGAAATTCTTGAAAATACTTTATCTTAGGAAAACTAAAATGGAATTTCTTCAAGTTTTGCTCAAATGTTCACTCTGACTAAAAGCTTTAGTTAAATTATTTTAGAGGCCAAAGGTCATAACTGAGGCTCATAATGCACCATCTTTCTAAATTGTACTGCTTTGTTCTATTGATTTCCTGTGCATTTTACTACCTCTTGTGTTTTATACTATTATTTACACTAGTGCCTTTTGGTAAAATTGCTTGTAAAGTGCATAGCAACTTGTTTTTTGAAAAGCCCTGTACGTATAAATGTTATTATTGATATTATGATTATTATTATCTCAAGACTGTTTTGAAGGGTTTTCTACAAGCTTTGCACAAATGTCTCCTCTGACTCTAAGACGAACTAATCACAATTTGGAGGCTAAAGTTCAAGGTCAACGAGCCCCTCGGATCCTCTGCTCTCTCACATCTCTCAAAAGCTTTACAATATTTCCCTCTATCTCAGCAAAACCCAGCAATCTGACTTAGGCAGAAGGTAAAACATGCTGTAGTGTCCAGGTCTTGAACCCTGTGAGACGCAGGAGAAGACTGGCTATGCGTAACCCTTGCAGAGTAAACTATGAAGTTTTGGAGGTATGACGTCTGGGTTTCTCATCAAAATCATGTAAGCTCAACTTGAGGGTGAACTGATTATGTTTAAGAGGGCAAAGTTCAAGGTCAGTGGATGTGATACCTCAAGAACACTTTAAGTGATTTTCTCTAATTTTACTCTGATTAAAGATTAAACTAATTAGATTAAATTAATATTGACATTTGAACCCCATACACCCAACCAGCTCTGTACTTCAAAGTTCATATAAAAGACATGCATCTAAATCATTAAACAAAGAGGATTTCTACCATTCATATTATGACAAAATGTCTCAATTCCTCCTCTTAACTCTTCACTTTACAGCAACAGGTTGTTGCAAAGAAGACCAGATAAAGAGCAGGAAGTGATTTCTGCAGAGAAGCACAGTCAAAACCAGCACTTGCATAGTTTAGGAAAAAATAGTACACACTTACAAGTCATGACAATAGAGAAAGGTATAGAAAAAATATCAAATGATTACAAACCACTGAAAAACAGCAGCAAACAGATTAAAATGTGAAAGTAGGATCTAACAACACTCCTGTAAACAGCAGGGCTGTATTAATTTAGCCATTTAACTTTACATATAAGGCTACAGTCTAAAGAGACACAGACTACAGTGGAAATGTTTCAAGAACTTTACAGTTTTACCCAGTGGAGTTTGTTCTGCTGCTTGTGTTTTACTGCTTGTTACTTAGTTTAACCCTTCGGGTCCCCTCTGTCATTTCAATACATTTTTGTCATTTTTTTCTTTTAAATTTGGTGATCATTGTGGCTGTGTTACAGCTTATGGCATTTTTTTTTTTAAATCTAATGTCAGGGGGACCCTTGAGTCAAAAATGTACATGCAAAAAACTGCTATAAAATCATCATACATCAATATTTCTTTCTGCTTGTACACCAGTTCAGCTCTGCTAAAAACTATCTGACGCTGCTTTTATTTCTAGTCTTAGACAGTTTCACAGGCAGCATCTTTTATTCTTTCATTTTTTACCTTTTCATCTTTTCAACTTTTTATCCTCTTTTGGTTTATTTACTTTTATTTTATCTCCTTTTTCCTTTTATCTTTCGGTAGTTTTAGCCTTTTTAATTTCTTTCTTCCTTCTTATCTTAGGCGTTATTAATCCTTTATTAATTTTACTCTCTGTTTCTGTCATTTCTGGCTCTTACGTGCTTTTCCACTATTCTATTTTAAGTCTTACACTTTCTGTCATTGTATTCCTCACTTTTCTCTTTCATTTTTCTTTTATTCTTATGTTATCTTTTAATTTTGTCTGTAAAGTACTTTGTAACCCTGTTTTGAAAAGTGCTATATAAATAAAGTTTTTATATAATTATAATTATAATTAATATTATTATTATTATTATTAATTGCTCAATAATTTTCAGCGTTTTAACCCTTTAAATACCAGTTCGAATAAGTGTTGCCACCTGTTTCATTAAAAAAAGACCAAAAAAGATGAGACGGTTTTTATATAACGAGTTTACAACTGCTTTGAAAGCAGCCGGGTGCAGACACACACTAATGTTTGTTGTTTTCTCCAAAACATTACCAACAACACCTGAGAGTGCAGTAAGTTTAGGGGCTCATGACCTTACTCAGGTTCATTTATCTGTCTACTTCAAAGACACATGAAACACATCCCTTAAAATGCACATATGTATTAGATGGAAAACATCTCATATTTTTTGTTGTTTTTAATAAAACAAGTCACATCACCTATTCAGACTGGCATTTTAAGGATTAAAATTTGAAAATGCTTTAATCTTTGCTAGTTTTAAGCAGAGCTGAAGAGGTTTTACAGATGTATTCAGAAAAAAATTATAGCGTATATTTGATTTTAGAGCCTTTTTGCATGTACATTTGTGGCCCTGAGGTCCCCAGAGGATGTAAAAATTGAAATGCGACACCACATAAAAATACTTTGAAATTAGGGTTGCTGCTCCTTTTTGACATATTGACTATTCACCAACAATGCCCGATTCCCCACCCACTATTCCTTATACAAAAACCTCTTATTTTATTGTGTCGTTTTTCTTTAAATAAAACAAATGGTAACATGTAACCAGACTGGGTTAAAATTCTGAAAATCAATTAAAATTTTATAGTTTTGAGCAGAGCTGAAGAAGTTTGAGAGATTTACGCAAAAAAAAAAAAAAGCACATTTTTATTTAAGATACATATATGATGATTTTATAGCAGTTTTTTGTGCTTGTACATTTTTGGCTCGAGGGTAATAAGTTAGAGGGGAGCACAAGGGCTAAAGGCTTAAGACTATTGTGATTCAGTGAGTGCTGGTTTGGCAGAGTGGTAAGCAACCAGGCAGGTCCTGTGTTTGCTACAGCTGGTCAGGGCCTCAATTCCCACCTGAGGCCCATTTGCCCAATGTCCTCCCCTGTATTCTCCCACCTCCTTTCACAAACCAATCCACTATTTCTCTTGACATTCAATTACAGGGAGAAATGCACCAAAATATTTAAAAATACAAAATTAAAAACAGAGTATTATAATTCATCATCTGACTTGCCATGTAGTCTGCAGGACTCAACAATTTATGATATTGAACGCCTCAAGCCAGGTACATCAGTCAGTCCGTGGGAAAAGAGTATATTTATTTTTTTTATGATACAGAGCAGATTGCACTTTATCAATCACTTTTCTAACTTCCCATTAATTCCCAACCAGCATGTTTAACCTTCTGTCCCCCATCAGACTTTCGTGAGTCACCAGTATCATGTATCACGACTGAAGGCAACAAATCTGCCTCCTGCAGCACACAAATGCCAGGCGACTATTCTAGTTTAATTAAGATGTTTTGATAGAACAGTGCTGGTGTTAACTTACGTTATACTTGTTAGCTTTACCAAACTCATTATTGTGTACCAAAACACTGATGTAAATCCCTTAAATGTTCAGGTTACTTAATAATGAGTAATACCTCATTGGCACTCAGCACCACAAACTCAGCCAGGCTGCCCTGCTTCCACGGGGGGATTGCTGCCCAAACCTGACAAAACACAACAAAGTTATTCAGTGAGATAACTCTGCACAATAAATGTCTTACGAAAGTTTGTTGACCACTTCAATGTCCAGTTTTTATAGGAGATAATGCAAAAACTATAGTAATTTAAATTTTGAGTTTAAATTCCAACATCTAAAGCAGCTAATCTTTAGTTTTACCTTTTAACAGTTTTCATTATGTTGAATCCAAGGCCCAGCTTGTTCATCACTGAAATGTGGTCCTTATGATGTTTCAAAACAAATTATCAACATACCATATAAGGCAAATGGAGACATTACTTTAGTTTACTATAAATTAGAATTAACTAGTGATAAGTCAATTTAGTCAGATAATTGTGTCGTAATAAACATGCAAACCACTGCAGGTCAGACAGCGTAAAGTTATAAAATTATAATATCTACACCCAACTCCTGTGATAATCAATTAATACATGATCATCCTATCTGCTAAGATGTAATGACATATTGCCTTTTTGTCATTTTTGAAGGTAAATAGATGTTTTGACAAATTTGACGAAAGAAGCTATTTGAAAATGTGACTTTGTGTTCTTCAGGACTTTATGATCACTTTTTTTATTTTATAAACAGCACAATAACTCACTTGCAGAGCTGTTCGTTTTCTTTGCACTTTTGCCCAAGACAAATCTTCATCTGCCTAAATTATTCACCTTATCTAACTCAACAATATAACCAAAACCATATTAATAACAAAGATGAATTATTGACTGTCTGAAAAGAATTAAGAGGGAAATGTTGACTTCTGTTTTGGTTCGGTAGATCAATGCTTCACATCAGTGATTTTAAGCCTGCTGTATTGGCCGCTTGGAGCTCTGGGGCCTTTTTTAATGCTGAGAAGTTAAAAAGACCAGAGTCATGCGGTATCTAAACATGGCTGGGATGACAGTGTTTAATCCTGGAGGAAGGATCTGTGTGACAAATCGGACACTGGGGACAGGAGCGGATGAACTGTTCCACAGGGCTCCGACATGCTGTGGTGATAAATCTTGGCTGGCATAACAGAGTCTGATACCAGCCAAGAAAATGTCCCATATTATTACACCTGGACTGCAGGTGATAATACGCATGACATGCTCTCAGTTTCTCCAGAACAACAAGGCTGCCCTGAACATGTGGTAACAGACCTTAGGGCTTGTGGGTTTTTTTCCATTTTATCTTTTTTGTTGCTGGTTCATATCGTATTAATGAATGACTCAGTGTGGGCTGTAACAGGTTCTTTATATGTATGTCAGTGGTTTTACTGGAAGTTTCCAACATTTTTTCTTAGAGGCCCTTCATGAAAAAAGTGATACATTCATCAAAATTAGAATAAATTAACTGTTTTTCATTGTTAATAGAACAAATATAACTGAAAAATCAAGACAGAAAGTTCTACACACATATACACATACACATATCAACAAGAAATAAAACCTTCAAAGAAACAGGAATAAAGTCTTTTATTATTGTTTTGGTTAATATAATATCTAAGTCTAATTTTGACAGCAGGCGGAGCCTCATGTCCTCCTCTGATCTTTGGCCAGGCCTCAGGTTAGAAACAAAGGTTGCACCTTGAATGGAAGAAGAATGTTTTGTATGTTTCACAGATTCTTAAAGCATCATATTATTTTGTGTTCTAAGATAGAACTAACCTTATTTATTCATAAATGGATATATACTGATAAAGATGTGGTGTAAGATGAGGACTATGACATGACAATTATGAAGATGTAGACTTGAAAACATTCCTAAACAACTGTTCCTAATTTTATTTGGATTTGATGTATCATCATTGTCTTGTATACTCGGCTTTAAAAAAATGTGCAATTTAATGTGCAATTGAATCATGTATTTTCCTAATGGTGTCTGCAAAGAAGTCTTTTTGAAAGGTTCTTTATAAAGAAGAACATTTATTTTTTTAGGCCTGTTTTGATGGCATAAAGTGCATAGTATAAAGTACATTGCACACGGCAGTTTGGGTCATGTCAGCCTATATTTTGCTATTTTGAGGATGTATGTTCTTAGCACAAAGCCAGGTGCAGGGCCCAAAGGTGATGGATTATGTGCCTTAGTTAAACATGGGTGTGCTTTGGGTGTAACATAGATAGAACCAGTCAGAGAGTCAGCTCTCATTCCCTTTAAATTACTTTCGCCAGATGGCTGCCGTTTTGCTATTCACATGGCAGATTTAATTGTTTGGTCTAAATTTCAGATGAATTATTTGATTGTTTCCTTTAATTGTGCCACGGTACTCAGAACACACAGAACACTGTAAGATATAAATGTCAATGCTCAGACTTTTTTTTTTACCAATAAAGCATCCAGTGCATAAGAAACACTAAAAAAGATGAGTCAGGATGTACTACATACATGTAAAAGCAAAACCTCATTAATTATTTAAATCTCCAGTTAAAACCATAAAAATCAGGCAGGTTTATGTTTATGATAAACCTGTTAACTGTAGATCAAATACCTTTAGGCTTTAAGCAATTCATTTCTCATTTTTCTGCAGAAACCCTTGGCCATTTTCTCTACTGCATGTGTAAAATGCACTAGACAGCCTGTTTTATTATCTGTGAGCAAAATCACTGGTGAAATTCATTTGAATATATACAAATGATAGAAATGTAGCTCCATGTTTCGGGAATATCTTTGATCCTGTGTGTATTTTTCCTGGTTTCTGGGAGTATTATGCTTCCTGGAGCGTACAGGAATAGCGCACAGAGAAGCACTGTAAAAGAAAAAGCCACACTGTCCCATTTTGAACTCTAAATTGAATTTTTCAATAAAACACTCACACGTGTGTGCCAGTCTCTCTAATGCACCCTCAAAATGGCAGAAACAGTCTGCATTACAGGTGTAAAGAGGTTTAAAGTGTGGGCAATTTCTGCGTCCTCAATTGAGGAACACTCCAGTTTTGCTCCTGACCACTCCTTTTTTCCTCCCACACATCTTTTGGCACAAATAGGAGTGTGATCAATTGCTTTTTTCACAGCATTAGCACACAGTGTATAAATGACACGTGTCATGCAGAAATTGGGGAAGACACCTGCAATTCATGCCAAAAGACCTTGAGCTGGGCAAATGCTAGGGCTCTTTAACTTTAAGCATAAGTCCAGTTCACAGTGCCTTTACAGAAAAGCGCTGCAACAAGGCTCCTCTTTATTTAGATCTAAAGTGGAGTGTCATAAATATGCACTTTATTTATATTGTGGTGGCAACAAAAAAATTAACTCTTTTACCCCAATGCAGTTTGAGTTCATCTTACAATCACAGCTTTCCTGATATTGCATTAAAAACAGGATTTTAATATACTTTACATATTGTGCCTATATAATGCTGGTTTATATCAGAACAATGGGGTAAGTTGGAACTTCTCAGTCAGAACATTTCTCATATTACCTGATCCTTAAAAAAAAGCCCTAGTTACAAACTCTTTTGTAGTTTTTCTTACCTCATCCCTCTCTCTGAAATACTTCACACTCAGGCCACACTCCATGATGATCCCTGACACGTCCCGTCCCAGGATGAGCGGAAACTCACTGCCTGTCTGTTTGATGTTTAGGGGATCCCTCTTCACAGACAGTGATGCAGCACCATAACCACCTAAGAGAGAGGTCAGGGGCTCTTATTAAAAGATAAGTGTAGAGCTTCAGAGCAGTTTAACATTAATAATAATAGTTACTCATATTCATTTAAAAGTCTGATGTCCTGCTGTGTTTGACCATTTACATCATGTCTTTGAAGTCTGTTAAGCATGGATTTTATTTACATTAAATTTAAAAAAAAGAAGAATTTCATATCTGTGAGGGATCAGATGCAGCTCTTTTCCCTCCCCTTTGGAAACACTCTGATCTGAGGGGTCAGGGAGGCTATGATAGGCTATGATAATGAGCACTGCGATGATTGGGTGGCCAAATTCTGTCTGATGGGAGGTGAGGAGAGGTTACAGGCCACAAGTGGACTTTACATAACAGTCAGGGTTTATGCCTGTGATGAGCAAAAAAACCCATGTTGGTGGAGGGTGTATAGCAATGATGTCATAAAGCCCAGGAAGTAAAAAACTGAGCATTAAAGGTGCATTTTCTAAGACACATAGTGCATTTCTCTTTGAACTGAAAGTTTAGTGAAGTTGTCATGTTCATCTGCTACCCAAGCCCCTTCTAACAACATTAAAAGCAAAGAACATTGATTTTGTTCCCACAAAGCTAAGATCACTAGCCTCAGAGCCACTTTGTGTTCACAGCAAACAAGAAAATGAGGGCATGCTTACATGCTCATGTCAGGAAAAATTAAATATTTTATATTGGGGATGAATGATATTATCAGTTTTGGCCAATAACTGCTAAAAAGCTAAATATCAGTATCAGCAAATATTATCATTTCTACGGATAATTACAACTGATATTAAAACTTTGCATACCAGTAGTAAGTTTGAGGAGTTTCTGTATATTTATTGGGGGTGGAATAAAAACACTGGTGTATATCTTTGAATCGATTGGCTGATCAATAATCCAATTAAATCAACTGAAAATCAAAATATCAATTTATACCATTGTCTATAAAACAGTTTTATTTTGAAATTCCTATTTTATGCCTTTATCAAAGTTTCTTCAGAGTCACACAATTTCATGTGAATTCAAACACACTAGTGGTAAGCTGATGTTAACAGCTGGCACCTTAGCTTTATGGTGGATGATGATAATTTACTCCTTTATCAGCCGTATGACAACAACTCTGACTTAAAAAGAAACGAGGGAGGATTGCTCTGCTTCATATGCCAACCATGTTTGCTTTTTAACCATTTTAAGACCAACATGAGTTTTAACTCGCATAGAAAAACTATCTCCATGTTTGCATTATTGATCACCTGTTTAACATCCTTATGGGGTTTGTTACAGACATTTTATGAACATAAAGTGAAAAGCTTGCTGTCAAGTTTCTGTCTGGATGCTCTAAATGTATTTTTGAATGTCATGGTTAATATCTAAAACACGAGCTGCACAGAGGACAGCAGCTTCCTCTGAAGTCTGAAGTCCTCAATTTAGTTTTCTGTAAGATAACTGAATGTAATTCAAAATCCTCAATGCATCAAATTTGTGACACAGATTTAGTCTCAGTAAAAATCTCATGACATCAAAAAGATTTACACATGACCTACATGATGTTTATGACAAAGGATAAATAGTCGAGTAATGCAAAAATGACTATTCCAGTCCACATATGTGTATATGTATTTAAAAAGAATTTGAAAATAGAAAAAAAGAGTAAAAGCACAATCATGATTGTAATGGCTGCAGAAAAAGTACCAACCAATACAAAAGATTCTAAAATAACAAATGTGCTAATATATATGTTTGTAATAAAAATGTTACATCGTGTTCATTAATCCTAAACTGTATTTAAAAACAATAAATATATTCTAACTGCAATTATAGGGCACTTAACAGTAGGGCTGTAATGTGTTAGTCGACTGGTCGACTCATTGGTCGATAAGTGCTGGGGCGACCAGAACTCTGATTGGTCGACCAACCGTATTTTTTTTCCCGCTTCAATTTATTTTTTCCCGCGGCGATTTATAGTCATCAGAAGGAACGTACCAAGTGCTAATGGGGGTGTTTTCAGACCACCCTGGTTTCACAGGTAACTTGCCTGTCTCAGAACACCCCCTTGTTTTCAACACTTTGGATCCGCCCACCATCTGGAGACCTGACTGGAGACAGGAGGATTGAAGAGCGTCTACGTTAGCCTATTCAACGTCTGGTGGTTTGCTGAGTATTTATTTTTATTTTGAGCATCCTCCTCTACCCCCCGCCAAGACGCGCTCCGCTGAGCCAAGCCGAGCTGAGCCGTCCCCGCACCGGAGGGTTTCCCGACGGAGTTGGAGCCCCCCCCCCCCCCCAATTAGTCGATTTTTGGTTGACAATTTCAGTGTGTCAGTCGACCAACAAATTCTTTGGTTGATTACAGCCCTACTTAACAGTAAAATTGAAATTTGCTATTTTGTTTAAAAGAAGAATGATCTTTTTTCTTATCCAAATGGAAGAACTTTAGCAATGACATAATCCAAACCGTTATTTTCTTGTTAAAAAAAAAAATTAACTGTGTTACATTCATACAAATTATTGTCCAATATCAATCTCAGGCCTCTAAATTGTATCCTATCCATGTTGCATTATGGTGGTTGGTAATATCAGCAAATATCGAATCGTTGTCCAAAGAATCAAAATCCTATTGAGAAGAAACTGGTGACATCCACCACTTATATTTATTCCAATTATACTGTAAGCTCCAAATAATACAGCCCATTTTCTGTCAACAGGTTGGAAAATCCCCATTTTGTAGTTCTTAAATGGGCAGGTAAAGCTTGATTTACTATCACTATTAAAACAGAACAATTTGCATGCTGTTTGTGTAGTACTTTTAGTTATTTCCATATTTTGGTATCTATATTGGTATCAGCCGGAAGTTAGGAAATATCAGCATACCAGAACATAAGCACAAAAGCCAGTATCACACATCTCAACTTTATAAGTTATGTTTTATACTTTATTGATCTAACACTGTACTGCATATTTGATTGTGACTGAATTTCCATGTACACATACAATGCTTTTCATTTTACCATGCATTCACTCAAAGTATTGAATGAAGGCCTGGGTGTCATGGCCATGCCAGACTAAGTACCGCTTTATTGCATTTGGATGAAGCTCAAACTAATTATCAGTTACCTGTAGGTTAATCTGGGCTGACGTCACAAAGACAACAATATTTTTCTTTGCTTGATTTTGGATTTAAGAGGAGCATGTTGTAGTAGCTAGTATTGTGTAAAACACAAAGTACAACTGATAGCCAGAAAAACTGTTTTACCTTCGATGTACTTTTTAGTGTTTGTGTATTACACCCCATTTTGCTGCCAGTTTTCTTAAAAGTGTCATTGTATATTTTTACTCACTGCATGCAAACCTAGTTTGAAAAGGGCTAATTAATCAATAGGTAATGGTTTTATGTGGTCTATAGTTCTTTTCCACACAAAAATATGTTGCTGTTTGCTTGCTGTATCTTCACTTGTTCTCTACAGATAAATATGCGTTAAGCACAGCTTCACAAATAGCCACATTCAGAAACACATTTCAGTGTGCAATAACTTCAGATCGGGTGCAAAAATTTAAATTTCCCTTCAGCAGACGCAAAGTCTACCACAGCATTTACCCTCACTTTTCAACCCTACTCAACCCACTTCCTTTAAGACTTCAGCGTGGCGTAAAGGGTGGGGGAGAATGATGACAGGCAACGTCATTCATTTTAAGAAACATAAAACCACAGAAAACATTGCTCTATCAGTCTTAGATGCTGTACGGGCCATTTAGTGCGTAGTATGTATTTTACTAAATTAAGGTTTAACATACTGTATGTATATAATATTTATTCATAAATAGCTGGAATGTGTCAAATGTAAATAAAAACCCAATGTGATATGTTATAAAACACTGAGCCCTTGTGCTTAACGATGATTAATCTCATTGAAAATGACACGTCAAATGTTAAAACTTAGAAATGTCATTGTTTCAGAAGAGAACATGGGTTTGAAGTAAACAAAAGATACTAATGCAGAACGTTTTGAAAGCATTCAGATGATTTTAAGACATCTGTGTGTGCAAGGACAAGGTGGAAGGAAACAGCTGTTAGGCAGCTATGATCTATTGGTCCTTGTATAACTTATTACTGTCTGTCTGATTTCCGGCTGTCTCTTAACCATTGCTTCCAACCATTGCTTGTCTGTTGCTCTGTGTGGAAATGTGGCTGGCAATCAGTCCACTTGCCCAATATCAGCTGAGATAGTCTCTAGAAATATATTATTGAAATATTTTTGAGTTGGATATGTTTATGTGTGAAAAGAGACTTTGACACATTTTTTTTAAATTAATATAATCTAAGATATCCTTTATTAGTCCCACAGGGGGAAATTCCAAAATATACAGCAGCTGCAGGATACAAGAGAAGTACTGAAAGATAAGTTAATTACAAGTCAAATACAGTAATGAAAAAATAGAATAATTTTTTTTTTAAAAAGTGTAAAAAATATATTGTTGTTGTTGTTGTTTGACAGATGGTTATGTACATGTTGATATTTTACAGGATAAGATTTGAGATATTATAATATAAATACGGTGGCTATGTACATGTTTGGTATTTTGCAGTGAAACATTTTAGGTATCACATATAAATATAAATGTGGTTTATTGCACACTGGAGAGGTTTTTGTTATAAAGTCTGACAGCTGCAGGAAGGAAGGCCCTGCGATACCTCTCTGTCACACACTTCGGGTGGAGCATCCTGTCACTCACGGAGCTCCTTAGCTCCTTAGTGCAGCAATTTGGGTACCTTTTACATGTTAACAGTCAAGTTGTCACATAGCACAGAGAAGATCGTGTTAACAAACATTTAAATATTGAGACAGCTCAACAGTTTTTCTTCTTCCACACTGTGGGACTAAAAAAAATCAAAACAACTGGTGTACAAAAAAATACAGTATACAGTTCGCTATGTATGTACCTTCTATGGGCATTTGTGTACATTTTTGTTTCACACATTTTTTATCTGATGTCACCTCAGACAAACATTGCGTATGTCTCACTCACCTCTCATGCTGACGTCTATTGGGTTGAGTCCTGCTGCGAGCACTTGGACAATAACCTCATTAGGATAGCTGATGATGGGGAAGCTGGCGTTTTTAGTGAACCTCAGCACATCATTGCTTCCATATTTATCTAGGACCCAGGCAGGCATGATTGTCCTGCAGGAGCTGGTAGTGCTTAACAGTCTTTTTTGCCTGCCATGCCAAGACATCGATGTTTTCATTTTACTAAGGTGAAACAAACACCTATGATGCACTAAATGACAAAGAGAAGTCATCGTATAACTCGGAAATGCTTGAATTACGAAAAAAAGGCTACACTTGTTCAGCAGTGCTTCTCTATCTATACAGTTGGGCAACAATAAATTATTTTTCTAACCTACTGAAAAGCTGGAGCTGCCTTTTTATAGGAGACATGTTCCTCCAGTAGAAGCACTTCGGAGTTTTAATGCGTCAAAAGCGATATTTGTCGAATTTAGGATCATCACTCCTCTGTCCTCCATCGTGACATGCCTCTTCCTGAACCGGTGTCTGACGACTCTGCTGTCCACCAATCAGCGAACGCATTCTACAACGGCTGTCCAATCACAGAAGCTGCTGTTGGACCAGATAACCGAAACAAACATGGCGGCCTGCTGGTGCTGCACACTGGACGAAGGTTGTTTTTAATTTTCTAAGGTTGTATCCGAGACACTGTAAACATGCTGGGACTGACGATAAGAGAGGTCAGTGCGAATATTTGTGTCTGCTTTCAGCTTGTTTCTCCGTGATTCTGAGGGACATTGCTGCATTTTTTAATTACTGTTATGTGCTGAAAATTCACAACCTGCTGTAGTGAAATAAAATGATTTATTGATTTACTGTTGTACACCAAGTTAACAGATACAAGGGTTGACTATCATCATTTCATATTTAAATGACGTTGTTTTTGTAGACCTGTGTTCTTATCAGTTTATTTGGAACATTTTGAAAATGAAAATAATACACTGGAAGACAAAGCAGAAGGTTACAGCAGAAGACCAACACAGAATTGCCACAATGGGAACTCTTTGTTGTTGCTTGGAAAGGGTGTAACATGAAGTAAAGAACTCTTCCAGTCCTACCCCTTATTCCCAAAAAAGCCCGAGTCATTCAAAATATCACCTAATAATACAGCTTAATACAGCTAACAACAAAAGCAACACATTTTCGACATTAAACCTAAATATTACCCACAGTACAAATCAGTCTAATTTAAATGTACACGCTGTTTCAAGCCATATCCTTGTTCTTTTATATCATACAATGTTAGTTTGTTATTACCTGCATTAACAGATGTGTTTCATAAGTACACTATTTATTCTCACAAAAATATATAGATATTTCCCTTGAAACCTCTGGGAACATGACCTGAAATTCGTAGAATTTTATCCCTTAGGGCCAGGTGCAATATTAACCGCAATCATACCGTTAAGCCAAAAACAATGCGCCTTTTGAAAGCAAGCTATACTATAAAAATATTATGTGTAATTATTATAATCTGCTTTCACTGAGCCTTTCTTCACTTACTTCTGACCCAATTATTGTTATGTAGACAATTTTTAAAAATCATAACCCTTGTCATGATGCCACCATGTTTTCAAGTTATTTAAAAAAAAGAAAAAAATATATAATTTGCATTAAACTACATATAAATCAGATTTTTTGTTCTGTATCGATACAGCCTCAGACGTGTCAATGATTTGCAGCAACACTGATTTGTATGCATTATTATTATCTGTTCAATTATACGGCTAAGTTCAAAAATTAAACTTTTCATAAAGTAGCCATAAGAAATATTATTTATTTATTGATGAAAGAAATATTATTTCTTCAATATTATTTCCAATTTTTTAGGCTTGATTTTCAAACAACATCAGTTCTTAATAAACACACCAAATATCCAGGAATAATTTAAAATTTTAACCTTTAAATGCCAGGTTTTTGTTATAATGCCACCATGTTTTTATAGAAAAAAAAATCCGGAAAACTGAATTATTTTCAGTGTATACCATGCAAAGTAAACTTCTTAAATTATTACAACCTGTGTTATTACAGGATATATCAGTAATTACCAGCAACATTGATTTTTATGCATTTTTAATTTTTGTGCAGTCTCTAATACTCACGCCCATACTCGTGATTGAAATGACGTAGTCTGGTCCAGAGTAATGAAAATCATCATAATATAAAAACATAATAAAATGCATGTATTATGCTTTAATGGAAGTAAGATCAAGAACTGCAGTTTGACTGAGTTTCAATAGCAAAAATTTTTGTACTTAACGGTACAAATACAAATGATATTTTAGATTTACTGTAGGAGCTAAGCTGGAACTAACAAGATCAACTGAATGTACCATCTCCAAAATTCACGTCATATGCATAAACAGCCAAAAAGCATTTAAAATGCACACAACCATCTCTAAGGGTAGAATATCAAAGTTCATTATAGCACCCTGAAAAGCTTAACAGCTCATATTCTGAAAATCGTGCAAAAGGTCAGTCCCAAGATTTTAGATAGTTGATAGTATGTATATATGATCATAAATATCTTAGGTAGAAAGGGGCTTTAAATCACACATGACATTAAAAAAAATTTAATATGACAGAGAAGTTGCCGCTTAAAGTTAAGCTTATGCCAATTTAATCTTACTTACTTAAACCATGGTTACGATTTTTCAGAAACCGTCTCAGAGCAAAGGAAATGATCTTTTTTGTCTTTGTTTTTTGTTAATTTGAACACCTCTTAAGTAAAACACACAAAAACAACACTAATCTTGGCCTGAAGATCAGCGTCACTGGGATTTTTCAACATGTCTGCGAAAGAGTTTTGGGATGAAGCAAGAGGGGCTTTTTCTGCAGCCAGACAAAATATCACATTTGATATTCCAATACCAATCTGGCTCAAAATTTTCCTAATCCTATTAGAAGCGATTATTCTGTATGACAGGGAAATAAGGAGACCAAAATCAAAAAAGAACTTGGGACAAACCGATCATTGAATCATACCAAACAGCAACCTCTGGCTGAAAAATGAAGCCAGTGTGATAGTGCCAAAACTGCTGTTCCTCCATAGTCCATTTGAGGCTGGCTGCAGGAAACTCAGAAGTAACGTGATTGTGTCTTGTCAATCTAAATGCTCTCAGTTTAAAGGGGATGTTTGTTTTTATATCATGCTTGATTTTATTTTATCAAGCATTTGGAGTTTTGAAAAGTTATAGACATTATTGACATGGATACAAGTCCATGCTGAGTTTCCGTTGGTCATGTGGTCATGTGACTGTAAGACCTGCCTCAACACAGCCACTCTGTCAGTTGATCTGACATTAGGTTGAGCGCACATGTACAGTATGACCTCGTCCTTGAACTAGCCTCAACAAAGTGAACAAAAGAAACTGTCATTATCTTGAGTAATAAAATGATCAGATGACACACTATGCAGAATCATTCAGCAAAAATGTCATTAAGACTGGTTTGTATGGACTAATTAATATCCTGTTGTATGGCTTTTTGTGTGCCTCTAGGTTGACTGTCGGTAATCTGTTAAAGCATATTCAGTATGGTGACTGTTGCAGATAGGCCTTAAAAGAGGGCATTAGTAACGTAATAAGTGGCATTATTCAGACTTCATCCAATACTTAACACTGTCACTAGTTTTAATCTTTAAGGCCCAACCTTCACAACAAGCTGTCAAAGAAATACCATGCGAAATAATAGCAACAATAAGCCCAGAAATTTAGAAGAGGGAAAGTGGAAAGAAGCATTTAAGTGCATGTGTCTCAAAATTGTACTAAATAACAGTAACAGCCTTGATAGTGTGATTAAAAAAAGCAGAAGGCAAGGGTCAGTGGTTTGCACTTTGCAGAATTTAATTTGGCTTTTTTTTTAAGAATCCTTGAACATCATATTGACTGACTGATGCACTGCAATGACTTTATTAATTGAATGCAGTGCTGCGAAATATGTTTATAGCCCTTCAAGTGTCTGGCACCTGTGAAATATACTATTTAAGTAAAAGTGGTATACAAGACTACAGTGTCTGTTTTATCATTGATTTCACAGGTATCTCTAGCACTCAGGGAGGGAAGGATTTCTCCAACAGAGCTGTGTAGGAGGTGTCTGAACCGCATCAAGAAAACACAACATCTTAACGCTTACATCACTGTGACCGAAGAGGTTGCTCTGAAGCAGGCTCAAGAGTCTGAGGCTAGACTTCTGGAAGGTGAGTTCAGGGGAAAGTTTTTTTTTTGTATCATCTCTGTGGAGACACATGAGTCACTTCTTTATCTGTTCTCCCTTCAGGGAAGCCTAAAGGCCCTCTAGATGGAATCCCATTTGCAGTCAAGGACAATTTCTGTACAGAAAATATCAAAACAACATGCGCCTCCAGGATGCTGAAAGGTCTGTCTGAACTTCAGTTAGTTAAGGTGCTTCTCCTCAAATTCCCTCTCTGCGCCGGTCCAGTTATTAAAACCACTAATACATTTTTCTACAGAATACACTCCACCCTACAATGCTACAGTGGTCCAAAAGCTTTTTGACCAAGGGGCTGTTCTTATGGGGAAGACCAACATGGATGAGTTTGCTATGGGGTAAATCCATCTCTTCATGTAATAAAAATTGAAGTAGATATAGTAGTAGAGCTGGGGAATATACCTTGTTTCAAGATCTATTTCTAAAAAGGGTATATCTTAGGACTGTCTTGTATTTGTTAATGAGGTTTACTTTGATTGTGGTTGGAAAGTAATTATTGTTCCCAGGTCTAATGGTGCGTTCCATTTACCGCGTGACACGGATGGATGGCACATTCCTCTTGAACACGTTCCAGTTACAAGCTGGTCAGGATAGTTGGGGATAGCTAAAGATTCTCTGACTTCCCAGCGGGAAATTCCAATCAGAGGGGGCGTTCCCAATGACGTATCAATCTGTATCTCATAGAATCTGAATACCAAGTTCAGCTGGAACGCACCATAAATGTCTGTATAAAGATACTTCATAGTAAGAACCGCTAACAGTAAATTGATCACTGATCACAAGAGAATCTGTTTAAAAGGTTTTGTGCTTTTATGTTTATATTCACATTGTAAATATTGTTAATGATAATAGTGTTAATTCTTTGGCCTTTGTTCATAGTCCCACTTTTACCTATTTCATTTGTTTGTCCTATTTTCATAGGAGAAAATTTTTATTTCTTAAAGATTCTGTATGTTGTAATTTTTAATTATTAGGGGCTCGACACAAGACACTCTCCTCTCCATAGCAGATTTAATTTCTATTATACTCTTATCTTATTTTAATGCCTATATCTGATATTCCTCCTGCTATACTGTGTATAAGAGTAACTGTAAAAAAATGTCTCCATGGGGATTCATAAAGTGTTTCAGATTCTGAAAAATTGCTTCCAGCCCCACATACATAAATAAAGTGTTTCAGATTCTGAAAAATTGCTTCCAGCCCCACATACATAAAGAGAAGTTTAGGGTAACCAGTCATCACCAGCCAGTCAGGTTGTATGCCCCACATTTATGGTTTAGGTAGGGGTATTTGTCCCATCAGAAAAAATCTAATCCATGAAGAGCATGGGAAATGGTCCAAGAAAGGTGACCAAAGTTTAAGAGAGTTCATTTTTCCCGGAGTTTCTATTCTTTTTGATACCAAAAATAGGGATGTGTATGAGTACGATTCTGGTGATGCAGGGTTATCCTCACCCTCACCCAAAAATACACTGTCTAATCAGTGTGATTTTTACAAAACATAATCCCTGCAACATGGATAAGCTTTATTATCGGTATCAATGACAGAAAAAATAACAGTAAGTGTAATCGAGAGGCTTCGGGTGAAAATGCTGAATACCTGCTGCCAACTAGAAACCTGAGGCTTGACTACAAAACAAAACTACTGTCCCAATCTCCTATAGATTATTAATAAATACAATTTTGGTATTGCGCTATAAAATACAGATACACTTTTGCATGGGATTACACTGGGGTATATATTGGTGTATCAATATTTTCTTACTTCCCTTCCACCAATCATTAAAGGAATAAATATTTTATTGTTCAAAAACATGATAATTTGGTGTTTAGAACATTTTTGACAACCTCATTTTACTCAAATAATGACTATGTATTCTTCTTTTTTTTTAAAAATTCAGACCATTTTTTAAAAATTCAGACCAAGGGTAGGAAGATGGCTGAAATTTCTGATTGTTGACAATAAAAAAAAATCTTTGTTTTTTCCACCATGCTTTAGTAAATATTATTAGCTTTCAGTTTGTCTCAAAAGTGGCACGTAAGTTCAGTTTGATTGATTTAAAAAATTATATTGGGATCTCTGACTTCTCTGACTTTTGGTTCTGTGATATCAAACAGATGTTAATATTGTTTGATTTTTACTAAAATCATGTCCAAGTTTATATATTAGTGCTGAAAAAATGTACTTTCTTTTCAAAAAAGTGAGCTTTAGTATATCTGTTGTTCCCATTGCCTTTGTTGTAGTTATGTTTTCCTGTCATATCCATGTTCATCTAAGGAAAGATAAATGCATTTTAGGGGGTTTGTTAAACCTGCTGCAATTGTTTTATTGATTTGTTTGTTCATGTCACAGTGCAGGCAGTACTGACGGGGCTTTTGGTCCTGTGAGGAACCCCTGGAGTTATGCTGCTTCATATAGAAAGCAGACCGGAGCAGCGGCAGACTCGGACTGGGTCGTCACTGGAGGGAGTTCAGGAGGAAGCGCTGCAGCTGTAGCCTCACTCACCAGCTACCTGTAAGAAAACAAACTCACATTCTGTTTTTCTCGTAAAGGGAGCCACATTGCAAAGAAACACCGGAGTAAAGATTCTTTCTAAAATGACAGAGTCCAAAGTAACTGAATTTGTTTTTTTTGCCAGGGCTTTGGGTTCGGACACAGGCGGCTCTACTCGTAACCCTGGAGCTTTATGTGGTGTTGTGGCCCTGAAGCCAACCTATGGTCTGCTGTCCAGACATGGACTCATCCCTCTTGTCAACTCCATGGACGTTCCAGGCATCTTGACCCGCAGTGTCAGTGATGCAGCAGTCGTGTTAGGTAGGAGACTAATCATGACACTGTCATCACACTGATGTAGGCACCATAGAAACTACTCAGTATTTCTAAATTGTTATGCATTTAATCTCAAGTAACATAGATAATCTATGATTTTGTTGATGCTACTCAGATATCCTTCAAGGCCTTGACATTAGAGATTCAACAACAGTTCCTGCCCCCTCATCAGTGACAGAACTACCTGAAGATTTTGATGTCAAGAACATCTGTGTTGGCATCCCTAAGGTAAGTTTAGACTTCACTCTTAGAGCCAGCAATGATGTGCTTTTTGAAATTAAGCTATTAAAAATATCATACTTTACGTTATATTCTTCTTTCATTGAGATGGGGATTTTAACCCTTGAAATGCCTTTTTTTTGTACCAATGCCACCATGTTTGAAGATGAGAAAACAGAAAATAATGAATTATTTTCAATAAACAACACATAAAGTAGATTTTTTGCTTTGCTTTTATTTTTAAAAGTATGTTTTTTTGTGCTGTTTTTGTTTCCTTTATGTAATTGTATGTCAGGAATACCATGCCCCGGGGCTGTCCAAAGAGACTCTGGCACAGTGGAGTCGTGTTGCTGACATGTTTGAGAGGGCGGGGGCTCAAGTGGAGCAAGTGTCCCTCCCCCACACCCAGTACTCCATCGTGTGTTACCATGTTTTGTGCCACACTGAGGTGGCATCCAACATGGCACGTTTTGACGGCCTTGAATACGGTATGAGCCATTGCTCCTTAATCTAGTTTCTGTGGCTCTGTCTCAATTCAAGGGACCTCTGTAGACTAGGTAGACCACAGAGGCCAAACTTAAATAAGACAGCATGGAGCACAGGGGAATTTTAACATCACCAACTGTTCCCACTATTGCTTCTGTATTTCTAACACTTAACCCTTTATCGAGGAATTTATTACCTTTTACAGATGATAAAATTTTCAAAGCACCTTTCTAAATTTTCCTTTATTGCAGCTTATTGACTTAGCTGAAACAGATTACTCAAACTTAACAGGTCATATAAGTCTTTATAAGTTTAAAATGCCCTTTAATGTGTTTCAAATGTATCTTGCATTTGTGGTTGCCTGAAACAGCTGATTCTTCAGGCCCTGCCCAAATAGACTTGCCACTGTGACAAAATTCCATTCTTACATCTGTAGTTCTTGCCCATTGCCTAAAGCTGTGTTCACATCAAACGCGACTTTGCGACCATAGTCACGTCGCCCACTTAAGTCGTGTCCTGTGTCCATAAATACCTCATTTTGGTCACCGTCGCCGTCGCTCAGTGACATCACTTCCGCTCGAGTTTCACCACGATCATATCATGTCATATAATAGGATTTATTAGCTGACATTATTCCAACTGTATCCTTTTCACTCTCCCACCAACCACAAAACACTGCAGCTGATCGCCCTGTAGCAGCATTGTCTGCGAGTTCTCTGCGGCCCGTCTAGGTGGAACTAATGTATTTACTAACTAATGTTTCCCATACAGACATGGATTGTTTTTCTGTGAACCAGAATAAAAACTGTCTGTCACAGGTACCATCACACACCCACACAACACTGATTGGCTGTTGCCGCAAAGCCACACGCTATATCACCTGAAAAGATCAACTTTTTCAACTTTGGTGAAGAGTGACCATGTCGCCTTGATTGCGGCCGTCGTGTCGCGGGAGGGTTAGCCCCGACCCATCGCGGCTGTACATTGGCTTTATGTGGAGAGTGGTCGCCGAGGTCACAAAGCCACATTCAGTGCGTAGGTGGCTTTAAAGTAACAAGCCAAGGGCAGGGCCTAGGCTGTAGAGAGAATACAGAGCAGTTGAAAATGGGGTTGGAACTACGTAGAACTACCCTTAATTGACCAATTACCACAGAGCAACCCAGTCAACGAATCAGGCCAGACTGGGTCCATGTGAAGAGGTGGCTTAATATGACAGAAGCTCCAACAAAGCGTCTCAGACAGTATGGGAACAGAGGTGGATTAAGGGTACTGAGTTTGTAAAAACTGGCTGATTTTTTATACTCAAATGATTGTGTACATACTCTAGCAGTCATTAAAATCAAATAGTTGTGGAAATATAGTTGCAGCAAAATACAACTTCTTTAAAAAAGTATTCATTGTATATATTTTAGAGTTGATTCAAATTACTTTCTTTAAAAGTAGGTTACTCAAAAAAACCAAACTGTCAGCATATTTATGTCATCAAATGTATGAATCTTGAATTACGTTGGGCCACAAAGGAGACAACAAATGGATCCTTTGCTGCCTGAGGAAAGCAGGATTCATTTGTCAGACACATTTTGATAAAAAAAAAAATTTCAAATGCCTCTGCAAAGTAGTTGGTCTTCAAATGTGCCTTTCAAAAAATGCAGCCTTGCACTGAAGCACAGTTTAAGTACTTTGAAATCCAGAGTATAAACTTCACAAGCGCAAAAGATATTGTCTGAGTTTGAGACTTCTCCCTGAGGAAAAATAGGTTTTAACTGTCTCTCTGTGTAACTGTTTCCATTGTGTCCTGCCCAGTAAAATCCACACTTTGCAGCCCCTGTACAGCTGTTTTGCTTCTTTTGTGGTGTCTGATTTCACCATTGCAAGTTTACAATTATTTTTACCTCTGATAGAAGCTGAACTGTCTGCATTTGTTGGCAGCTGGGAAGTTCAGACCAAAAGCCTGCGAGTCACAGTTGCCCACCTCTGCTGATCGCTGTTTGGCTTTAATTTAAGAGTGTTTTCAGTCAAATCAAATCTTCACTTCATTTACTTCAGAAACCACAGTTTGCTCTAAATGTATGTTAAAAGTATTGCAGTCTCATTACTGTAACACAGTATGGTGGGAACTGCACCTACGGTAAAGGCAGTGCATGTCACAGAATTTCATACAGGTAAAACAGGGATTTTTTATTTAAGAAGGGATGTCAGCAAATGGGACCTTATTTAGATGAAAGTTAAAAGAAGAAATTCAGAAACCTTGTATACAGAGCCAGTTTTTTAACTCTTGCTTCCTTGATCAGAAAGTTTTTTCCACTGTTACGTGCAGCCTTATGCTTGACAACAGAGAGAAAGAAAGAAAAATTGAACTCCATTCCTGCTCTCCTAGGACATCGTAGTGCTGTTGACAGTTCAACGGAGGCAATGTATGCTTCGACTCGACATGAGGGCTTCAACGACGTCGTGAGGGGGAGGATACTTTCTGGGAACTTCTTCCTTCTCAAACAGTAAGATTACAGATCTTAACTTCTTTCATCAAATGGCAAACCAAATGACATTGTGTCACTTAATTACTGTAATCTTTTTCTGTTTCCAAAGTCTTTTGTCATTAATCCTGCAGTCTCATATTAGACAAGTCTGCTCTTTTATTAAATTAAAAAGAGCAGGTTTTTTCGAAACTGAAGAAAATAAAATGTTAAAATCTTGGCTCTGATTTTGACAGGAACTATGAGCACTACTTTCTGAAGGCTCAGAAAGTCCGCCGGCTGATCTCAGAGGACTTCAAGCAGGTGTTCAGTTCAGGAGTGGATGTCCTGCTTACGCCTACGACTCTTACAGACGCAGCTCGCTTCTCTGACTTCATGCAGGAAGACAACCGAACACGCAGCGCACAGGAGGATGTGTTTACCCAGCCTGTCAACATGGCAGGTACAGAGAACGAAAACTCACAATGGTTCTTGAATGTAGTGCCACACTCACACATCAATGTATAGTGTATACATTGATGTGTGTGTAGGGGACGTTGACTGTCATTGAGAAATCATCAAAATTTCAATGAAAGTTAGTTCCCAGGTCAATTTTGCCATGTTTAACGGAGGTAGATGTGTCTAAAGAAAAGAGAAACGCACTTTAAACACATGGGTATTTTCCTTAACTTTGGGGAATTTTGACCAAATGTCATATAAAGCAGACGTATATGCCAATTCACCACGTGCAGATGGTCTGAGTATTCCAACACCATGCTTAGAGGGTGAAAGACATATAGTAATAGTATATATAATAGTCATATAATAGTCGCCAACAGAGATGAAAGCAGATGTAACTGAGGTCAACCCTTGCTAGTGTTTACAAACATGCTGGATCAAACGTCAAAATTTCTTGAGCATACGTAAAATTTGTCAGCGTATACCTGACAAACATTAGTGTTGCCCAAGTGAAGTTAACGTAGTTCTGTGGGGCCTGGCTTAGCTCCATGCATCATGACATTTCCCTCTATGTCTGCAAAAGCTGTCCAAAACTTTAGTGTGTGAATAAGGCAGAGCTGGGAAATATATCACATTTTAGGATTTATAGATATACTTTCCAATGAGATGTTCAGTAGGACAGTAAAATTTACATCCATTACATTTATGTTGCTGTGATTAAAAAAAATAGAGGGTAGGCCTAATGCTTTGTGAAGTTATTTTACAGTAAAAACAAGCTTACGTACTACAAGACAATACAGACCAGTGGTTCTCTAGTACTTTCTGTTAGGCCCCCCTTTTTGGGCCCCACGTCCCCATCATCCACTCACAAAGTCCCAGGAAGGACACAGAAATGATTAATACTTTAAATTCTGACCCCATGCTATCTTTGAAAAATGATAAAAAAAATATGATGGCAACTCAATACTTGTTTCTTTTGGAGTTAAAATTTAAACGTGTAACAGTCCACTTTAAGCAGCATTAACCAAGAGGAACAATGGCACTTAGGATAGCCAATCAATGTTCCAGAATAAAACACTGATAAAGACTGAGCTACTGGAGTTTGTCAGCGGTTTTTGATTATATAATTTAAAAAAAAAATCATCAATATTGTTTATAATTTAGTTGTTATGGCATCATCAATATTGCTTGATTTTTTAAAATCAAACTGCATTGGGGCAACATTTGAAAAAGTGGGTAAAACCCACAAGAGACAAGTAAATCCTCACTCCTCACTAATTCTGCCCTCTTATCCAAATGTTACCAATGCATTTGTTCAATTTAGACAGTGTGAAGGGGTCTCTCTACAGTTTTCAGTGATTTAACATCAACAATTTTTTTCACTGTTGGATATCTTGGATGTCTTGTGTCCTTCTTATTAATACAATTTGATTTGTATGAGAATCATATTAAGATTAGTAAACGGGACAAACCCTTTTCTTACGTCTTAAAAAAACATCATGTGTCCCCTTTTAGTTAGAAAATATCAGATATGGTTAAAGATCCATATTGCCCAGCTAAGATATGGAGCAGCAGGAGACAAAACAGAAAGTTAAATATTACACGGATAACCACATATAACTGCATACATCCCACACTAAAACCTTTAAAGCAGAACAGTCACTAGACCATTAATTCCAGTGAGAGAAGGTATTACTGCTTCTCCCTTTTTACCTGAATGAGGTTAACATGTAACTCAGAGCTTTGAAAGAGTGTGTTTACATTCAGATAACTTTCCCTGACCTCTAAATTGACTTCTAAATAACCCCGACATACTTGTCATTACCTTAACCTAAACTCTTCCTCTGCTCTCTTCTTGTCGTCCAGGTCTCCCAGCCGTGTCTGTGCCAACAGCTTTATCAAAACGAGGCCTTCCCATTGGCCTACAGCTTATAGGCCCTGCTCTCCAAGATCAGAAGCTGCTTAGCGTGGCCCGATGGATTGAGCAGAGGGTTGGGTTTCCCTTGATCAGTGATTACGTAGACATTAAGGAGAGCGGGGATGACACTGGAGTGACCAGAAGGGAGCAGACGTCAGCTGTATGAGGTGCTAAGTCACTTAATACAGGCTGACGTAACGCAACATTAACATTTACAGACTATGAGAGGCTTTGTCTGGACATTTTTGTTTCAGTGTCTTCATGAAATAAACAATGGTTATTACAGTAATTAACTGTTTTGCCAAGTGCATCTTACTTGTGTTAGTAAAGGAGATAATGTTTCATTTGTGGCCTCCTGCTAGCTCTCTAAAGGTGGAATTGGTACATAAATTGTGTGACTAGGTTTTAAACTCTCTTCAAAGTTCAATGTGTCACACTGTAGAGAAATTCACAAAACATAAGGGTGTAAATGTTCTTATTATCTGTCATTTAGAGTCACAAGTGCTGTGGATGTATATTTGAAAACAAGTAGCGCTGCCTTTGGAAAAATTAGGGTCTAACTTGAATATTTTTATAAAACCTAAATGTTATTTTAAATATAAATAAATGTTACAGTACATTAGTACATTGGAGGAGCATCTTGTTAAGAAGAATTAGTCATACTGTATTAATCCCTCATTAGGAAATTCAACTCTCTACACTCTGTTGTTGAAATGTGCCACACAAACACAGACTGAAGTAAACAAACAGATCCAATGATCATGCACTAATGGAGAGATGTCACACTGATGGCTGGTTGCTCCTGAAGAAGCGCTACCAAGCAGTTTAGGGGTCCAGTTTAGGGGTCAGTGGCCTTGGAGCAGTGCCCAGGAAGTCAGCTGGCATCTCTCAAGCTCCCAAAGCAACTTCCAAACATTGTATGTTCAGGACTTGAATTGGCCACCCCAACCCAATCCCTCTGGACTGAGCTACTTCCACTCGAGGGGGGGCCAAGATCAACCAAAGCTTTAAGATATATAGTAACAGGAATATGACACCTGTTAGCATTTGAAGTTGGATTGGTGTAATTAAACATCTGCTTTATTAGGTTGATTTATTAGTGTCTGCTGCACTGAGGTCGGCCTCAACAGAGATACTTCCAGCCATACACTCTGTTTGTTTGCTTGATTGATATATATATATATATGTATATATTTATATGTGTGTGTGTGTATATACATGTATATGTATATATATATATATATATATATATATATATATGTTGATATGTGATATAATATATTATATTGATATATGTATGATATGCATAAATATATGAATATGATTTTGTCTGCATCTTCACAGAAAAGGCATACCTGCACTGAGGTTGTCAAACAAAAATAATACATCTACACTTTTTCAATACCATATTTTTAAAATATGATCTTGTAAAATTCCCATTCAGTAGTACTGAAAATATCAAAATTTAAGACGTGCTTTTATTTCAAAGAATGGTTACAGAGCAAGAAACATTTCAAAGTTTACCGCAAATGCGTATTCATGTGTTTAGTTACTTTTCCCAGACCTGCGTTTGCACTGCAGGTTGTCAATGAGGAAAAAAAATTAAGGACTGTTTTTTTTTTTTTTTTTTCAATTCTATGTGTACTGTTGGTGACTCTAAATTGCCCTTAGGTGTGAGCGTGAATGGTTGTCTATCTCTCTATGTGGCCCTGCGATCGACTGGCGACTGATTCAGGGTGTACCCCGCCTCACGCCCAGTGACAGCTGGGAAAGGCTCCAGCCCGCCCGCAACCCCGAAAGGGATAGTCGGTATAGAAAATTAATGAATGAATGAATGAATCCTATGTGTACTGCTCTTTCTGTATGTTCCAGTGTACAAAATTAGACAGCCAGGTAGCAGCTCAAAAATCTCCAATGATAACACAAGGCTTGACTCTTCCTAATTTTACTGAAGCTTGATATATTTTTTGTAAACTGCAAATACAGGAAAAGTTGCGCAGAATAAGTACAAAGATGAGATTTATGTACTAATACAATTTAATCATCATAAACAAGCTCTGTCTGTATGAAAGTATAGCTAAATGGCAAGCTAGCCAAGGCCACAACAACATAGCGATAGCTGCTATCACTAGCTTTAGCTAGTAAATGCATGGCAAAATACAAACAACAAAAAAGGCTCTATAAAGTTCTCTTATACTTCTTAGACATGTTTATAGTCATGACAAAGTAATTCTTAAAAGATGAAGTTCTCCAAAACCAAAGCATGATAAGAAAAAAGCCTTTGACAACACTCATTTGTTTCCTGCCTCTTCTGTGTGAAGCTGCCTATGACTAAGGGGACCTAAGCAGAAGATCTCAAAGTGTACAATGCCAACTAGAAGACATCATGAACTAATACAAAGAACGACATGTTTTTACTCTTAACTTTAACTTATTAACTTACTTTTTAACATTTTTATCACAGTGTTTCAATGAAAACTGACCTTTCAAAGGCAGCACATGCCTTGGAACCAAAACAGATATTGATTCAAAAGTCTACACTATTATCATTGAAGATTATGATTCTGGTAGCGTGACAACCTAAACCGCCTCATTGTCTGATACTTAATGAGGAGGCTTTTCATTTCCTGGAGCCCTTTTGAAAATGTTGATCTACTTTGGCATATATTTGCAAGCCCACCTGATGGTCTAAGTTTGAGTAACTGGGCCAACTAAACCCTGACTTATCAGTTTGATTCAGTTCATAATGCATTAGTGATGTTTTTGTAAAACAACAACTGTGGCAACAACACTGTTTAAATTAAATGTCCTTGACAAACTCTGAAATCTAGTTAGCCACTTGTAAGCCATTATCCTTTTAAGGGTGTGAAAACATTAAAATCCACAAGTCAAGTAATTCCAGATGTATTTTATGTGGTTAAAAACCTGTCAAAGTCTCATCCACCACAGACCTTATTTCAGGCATTTATTCCAAAGAATCTTCAAATTACCTGCAGACTTTTTCCATCATAGCCAAAATCAAGTGAAGTATAATTTTCCTTAAGGCGACATAGGTGTGACCAAACCCCTGCTGAACTAAAAACATTCACTTTACAGTTTTTGTTTACAGTAAATTAGGAAATAGGTGCATGCCAATACACTAACAAGCCAGTGTTTACCAACTAAGCTGTTGCTATACTGTTCAGTTAACACTAGTGTTTTAAAATGTTTTTCTCAAAACACAACTAAATCTCACAGAATATCTCATTAATAACCATTAATGCTCATACCAAAGGGTCTTTTCTTTCTACAGTTTATAATCAGTCTAAGTTTATTTATCTACTAATGCCGAATGAAATTTTTTACCATCAACTGTTTTATTCTTGAGATATTTATTTATTGAAGGATTAATTGAGACAAAAATCAACAAAAAAATGTTAGCTCCCTCCACCTGCTGCAATTCTGGTGATTCCAAAAAAAAGTTGTTGTTTTCTTTTTCCCAGATAACAGGGTTTGGAGTTATATATGTATTGTATACTGATAGGTTCATTTAAAACTCATCCATTTGTTTTATATTTAGAACTTGGGGTACTATGAATTCCTAAAGCACGCCTTCACTTGCCTGAGGCACACCAGTGTGTCCACCACACCATTTGGGATCTACTGTTGTAGGCTATGCCAGTGCCAAGGGCTGCAGCAAATGTCAACATGCTTACACTAAAAACATCATTGATATGAATGTAATAATATAACAATTGTTTTGTTAATTCTTGCTATGTTTTCACTTGCCATTACTCCTCTTTCAGCTGTTTCAGTTTTCAATGCTGTAGGACAATGGTTTTAAAAATGTGTTAGGTTGGCCTCCCCAGGGGGGCATGAAAAGACCTCAGGGGAGGCGAGGAATGAAAAAACAAATATAACAAATACATGTAAATATTTTTGGGAAACGGTTTCTGGAGTAAACTGAGAAAAAAAAGAAGTAGGCGCACAACTGCTGCATTTGAAGTTTAGGTTTTGAGAACTAGTCGTGAAAAAATATCCCGGCCACTTTCTGCAACCCACAAAGGGCTATATTAGCAATTAGTTAATTCTCAAAAGAATAAAACACCAATAATGTATACTATACTTAAGAATGGCATTTATTAGGCTTGTTTTTATTTGTTTTCTTGTTTGATTTTAAGTGACGCAGACAAAAATGTTGACAAAATGCTGACAATCTGAAAAACATTTAAGAAAAGACAAATATGTTGTGATTTACTGAGAATCTTGAAAATAAATTTTTTTAGAAAAAAAAACAATAAGATGAAAAAATAAAGATGCAAAAAAAATGTGTTTAAAAAGATTAATTAAATACTTAAGGATGATATATAGATACTCAGACAAGATTGTTTGAAAACTCCTGCTGTAGGGAGCCCTATCTATCTATCAGCATAACTTTTGGTCACAATGTTTATTCCACTCATGTTTTGGCCAGACTGCCAACCAAAACTGCTCAGAAAAAAAAACCTTAGACACAATCAAGCACAGTATGATCCAACTATGTTGACATGGAAATTGGGTTTGAGAAAAACAATGTGCTTTTTCATCCTCCAGTTTGGCCCATGCTTCAAACTAACCTCTATCTTCATGTTTCACACCTGATCAAAATGACATAAAGATCCTACAGCATAACTTAACGATGTATATTTAACCTTTGCAAAATTGCAGCATTTAGAAAGTATGTATTTGGCTATGTATTGATTATCCCCTGCAGAGAGTTTGTTTGGATTATATGGTGCTGTGGATATCTGGAGCAGGTTTGAAGCACCTGGAAGCTCTCACTGGAACTTCTTTGTTGAGGTCAATTCTCAGCTCGGTAATTGTTGAAGTGGATTTATTCTTCATGCGTTAAACACTCAAATGCCAACAAGCTAAAAAGTATCCTCTTGAGTCAAAAATACATTTATAAGAGCCTATCTGATTAGATATGCAACAATATTAATTATCAACAGTGTCCACATTTGTTGGACTATTTCTCTTTCTTACCCTCCTGCATGTTTCCATTGCCTACACTTTCCTCCAGCCCATATGATGCAGCATTTCAAATCATTAAAGAGAAAGTCAACTGTTTTCCTCATGGACATTTGCTTTACCGTGCTTGAGCACCCCCCACCCGTTTCGGCCTGCTCTCACTTTGCCCCTGCCTCAACAGGGCTTAAGCATGATTATGTTGTAACAACATACTGGGGTTAGAACATGGAACATTTTATTTTATTTATTAATTTAAATAGACAACAGTGCACATTGATGAAAATGTGCCAGATTGTAGCCATTGGCTAATTTCCATCTGTAGTCCCTGGCAGGATGATATAATGCATTTGTACAAGTGTGTGCAATCTTAAAATATATATAGTGCATAAAACAACAGGAAGTAGAAGTAGTTTAGGCCATCAGTTTTACAGTTTTCTGCAAGTTGGAGTTGTTGGTCCCTCCCTGCATTTTTACGCATCAACAATAATCCTCATCTAAATGCAGATAGCTGATGTGATAACTGAATATTTAAACCAAGAGTGTAATTCTTGTGCAAGTTGTAAAGTATTAAGCTAAATAGAATTAATATACCATCAGACTTGAGTACAGAGAAGAAGCGGAAGACAAGGCGGTGAAGTGGTGTGTGAAAGAAAGAGGAGCCAAATCATTTAAAAAGTTGGATAAAAACGCTCTTAAAATTTCCTGTACCCATATTTATATCATACAAAGAAGAGCCAAAAAAAATGCTGCTTGGTCTGATGAGTCTGTAGGAACCAAAATTGATGTTAAAAACATGAAATCATGAATCCATCCTGACTTCTATCAACAGTTCAAGCTGCTGGTGGGGGTTTGATGGTGTGAGGGATTTTTTTTCTTGGCGCACTTTAGACCCCTTAGTGTACATTGAGCATCATTTAAATACCACAGCCTACCAGAGCAAAATCAGATCAGATCAGCAGCAACTCTGTGATACTATCAGTCTATATGGACCAAAAAAAATCTTTGAGGAATGTTTACAGCCCCTTGTTGAATCTATGCCATGAAGAATTAAGGCAGGTCTTAGGGCGAAGTGGAATCCAGCCTGGCTCTTGCTCGGTGTACCTTAAGAAGTGGCTGAGTGAATTTGTCATGTTTCCAAGACCAGGTCCTTGATGGTGTTACAGTGCCCTGGAAACCCCAGTCACAACTCCCTGTTGCTACAAATAGCAATAAGAGTTAGCATGGCTGCTAAAGAAAGCTTCACCTGGTTTTACCTGAGTTTAAAGGACACCTGAGGCTAAGAACAACTCAAATCTTCTATTTAAGACTCTGGACATGCTGTTTCTGTACTGTTTTAATTAGCTCAGTATTCAGATCTCACTGCTGCAGGTCACATCAAGATAATTAAGAATGGGATTAAACACCTAATAAGAGCCCATGCCCTTCTCTCTGTAAGCATATTAGCAATGGGGAGACAAAGGCGAATGCTTTGTTCTCTTATCTGAAGTCCCTGTATGGTCTAAAAGTACAAACCCCAATTCAAAAGAAGTTTGGATATTGAAGAAAATAAATAAAAACAGAACACAATGATTTGCAAACCCTTTTCCACCTATATTCAGTTGAATACACTAAAAAACCAAGATATTTAATGATCAAACTGATGGACGTTTTTTGTTTTTTTCTTTTGCAAATATTCACACATTTTGAATTCAATACCTGTAACAAATTTCACAAAAGCTGGGACAGGGGTGTGTTTGCAAATCATTTTCAACCTAAATTCAACTGAATACACTACAAAGACAAGATATTTCAAGTACAAATTGATAACCGTCTGTTTTTGGGTTTTTTTGTCTTTTTTTGTGTGGAAATATTCACTCATTTTGAATTTGAGAACTGAAAAATGTTTAAAAAAATCATGGGACAGAGGCAACAAAAAATAGGAAAGTTGAGGAAAAAAAACGTGATTGGGACATTCAACGGGTGAATAGGTTAATTTGAAACAGGTGAGTGTCAGGATTGGATATAAAAAGAGCATCTCCGAAACGCGAATTCATTCACAAGCAAGGATGGGGCAAGGTTCACCACTTTGTGAACAACTGCATCAGTAAAAAGTCCAACAGTTTATGAACATTTTTTGATACAATAGCAAAGAATTTAAGGATGTCATCATTGACAGTTTGTAATATCATAAAACGATTTGGAGAATCTGGGGGAATATCTGCACGTAAGTGTCAAGGCCAATAAAAACATTGAATGCCCATGATCTTTGATCCCTCATACAGCACTGCATTATAAGCTGACATCATTCTGTAAAGGATGTAACCACAAGACCACTTCAGCTCATCTGAGATGGACTGAAGCAAAGTGGAAAAGTGTGCTGTGGTCTGATGAGTCCACATTTCAAATTGTTGTTGTAAATCATCGATGTCGTGTCCTCCTAGCTAAAAAAGAAAAGAACCATCCAGACTGTTATCAGTGCAAAGTTAAAAAGCCAGAATCTGTGATGGTATGGGAGTGTGTTAGTGTCCATGGCATGGGTAACTAACACAGGTTTTGGAACAACATGCGCTGCCATCCAAGTGACAACTTTTTAAGGGATGTCCCTGCTTATTACAGCAAGACAGTGTCAAGCCACATTCTACATGAGTTACAGCAGCATGGCTTAATGTCAGAAGGGAGTACCATTTGCCTTGTTTTCAGGAGAATGAGTTGTTTCAGGCTCCTCTCCCCTTCCCCCTATAGATGTTTAGATAATGCAGACTTTAAATCTTGTACACAGAGGTACTCTTTGTGGAGGAGACATGTAAAACCTAGTGAGGGGGATATGAAAAAGTATGTTAAGATCAACCATGAAATATTTGAGGTCAATATTTGACTTAAAAACTTATTTAACATGGGGTTGTAAAGTTTCTTAATTTAGACATCTCAACATAAAGATTGCACAAGTTGCACCTTTTAAGTAAGATTTCATTCAGACATTTCAAAAAGACAGCATCAATCAGAGAGACTGTGCTGACGGTCTCATGTTTCATGATTCCTCTGACATTCTTGTCTCCGGATGTGTGGATTTGATCTTTGGATTCGGAGGCTATTCCCTTCGCTCCTCTTTCATCCTCTCTCCATTTTCCACCTGCTCAGTTTGCTTCTCATTTGACCCTGATCTCCTTCTTAATTACACACATGTCCCACAGCAAAAAGGGAAGGACAGTGCAAATAAAGTCTCAGCAAAGAAAAACTCCCTGCTTGCACTTTTTAAAAATCTCTATAGAAAAATGAGAACTACCACATGACAGGTTTATGGTATAAGTATGTTGCCAGAGTGAAAATACAGTCACGGGTCATTTGGTATCTGACCTTATAACTCCCAAATCTAATCAGTTCTTTGTCAAGCTGAAGATAGCATTTGTGTGAAGTTTGGCAGAAATCCTTTGAAGAATTCTTGACATATAAAGTTCACAAGCTTGGCATGATCATGCAACCTGAGGATATTTAGCCTTGTCTTGCAAAAATCTTACCATCAGTACCTCAAGAAAGCTTTGAAGGATCTCTGTCAAACTTTGAAAAATGTTCTGCTCATGTTAAAAGATGACCTGATTTGATTCTGAAGGCACCACGTGATAGTTCTAGTTTGTCACATGGTGGCTTGCGACCTCGTTGTTGCATTTGAGACATCATTCAGTGTCTTCAGGTGATAAAAGATGTTCCCTTTTGGTTGTTCTGCATCTCTTTATTTTGTTTCTATGAGTCAGTGAGTTGTTGCAAGTTCCTGTTTGTGACTCTTTCAAAATTTGTACTTCTCCTCATCATGTTTTATGTCTGAAATATCATAATCTTATATTTCGGTCCTGTTTTATCCTGCATGAATGTAAAGCATCTGGTTTTCTTCGGGGACAAAACCCAGTCACGGCACTTTTTTAACCCCCTCACAAAGAGACATGATATCGGTTACATTCTAGTATTCAGACTTGGCTTATGTAATGGAACAATGGCCCACTCATTTGACCTCTTTTATCATGTCTTTGGTTGTATCGGTTCACAACTATTGTTTTATTATTATTATTATTCACTTTTATTTACACTTTTATGAATATAATAAAAGTGATGCTAAAGTGAACTGCTACAATGACTTTATATTGTTTAATAAATGAGTCTTTTATCTGACCTTGGCTTTGGTTGCAGAGCAAATATCAAGACTTTCAATGGAGTTAAGCATCAAAACAGAATAACATACTACAGCTACAAAAAACTGTCTTTTGTTTTCGTAGTAATGTAGAAATCATTTTAACTTTTTGCTGAAGGTACAGAATTTATTCTAACTTCTGAATTATGGGCTAGTTAAAGGGATAGTTCAAGATTTCTGAGTGGAGTTGCTCCAGGCCTGCAGCTAAAGCATCCAACTGGTTCTGTCCCTGGGGAGCGATAATCAGGTATTGATGCTAGCTGAAATATAGCAGTCAGTGGTTCCACCAAAAACCTTGTAATTAACCCAATTTTCAGTTAATACTACATGTTAAACAACATTGGCTTGACTACAGTAGGATTTTCTACAGCATTTAACTTTTCCTTGACAAAGCCCCTGTGGTAGGAACTTTAGCATGTTGCGACGAGGGGTTATGTTTACCTTAACCATCAGCTGGTGAGTTTGTTAGATAAAACAACAAACACTAATTTCACCACAACTGAAGCAAAAATGATTTTTATTGTGATGACAACGTGCCATTAGTGCCATATTTTTAAACTGGAGTACTCAGAGAAAGAACTTTTTCAGATGGAGTCCCAGGCAGAAAGAGGGATGGGAAAACCCGTTGTGGAAACTGAGGATCAGGACAGATCGCAAGTAACCTGGTGGTGCAGATGCATGAACTGTTAGCCCAGTTCATGGAACTTAGTTACACTGCTTCTTCTGGACCTCTCAGCAGATCTCTGTAATTTTCCCAAGCTTTCAAAACTACTGCCATGTGTCGTAGTCCTGATTAGTACACAGTGTCTTGTCATCACCGAGAAGGAAATGTTCATATTCAAAACAAGCTAAAGTTGGCTAAGGCCTACGTCAAGTGAAAGAACGCAACGAAAAATGAATTTTGGTCACTTCTTTTGTCTTTAAATATGTCAGGGATAAATACAGGAGCAACCCATCCATAATATTCAGAAAGACAGATTTGTATTAGTTTGTGCTCTTGTGACCACTAACTGACCCCACTGACCTGAACATAAGAGAGGCCAATGTAGTTTTTTGTGTAGTCTTATACTAAAAGTGGGGTAATTACCTAGCTGCCTCCCCACAGGGCCAGAGCTGGCTGGGTGCTTTACTGCTGGCGTAACAGTGGTAGGATGTCACAATGGTGGGTCGAGTTCAGGGGCCATGGGCAATAAACTGTTCCAGGCTGCTAATGGCACTGTTCAGGAGGGGAAGAAGTCCTGATGCTGTGAGCTTTATGTCTTGGATGCAAGTACAATACCACACAGAGTAGACATGTAAAACACACTAAAGGGCATATAAGACTTGAAAAAGCATAAAATGACTTCCTTATAGATTGGCGATGGGCAACTGTCAGCTCGGGGCCACATGTGGCCGTCCAGTTCTTTCAATGTGACCCCCAAATCAGTTTCAATTAAATTTGAAAAGAGCCGACATGAAGAAAATAGATGTAGAAATCTGCTGTGAGGGACTTTAATGGAGTTTAAGCGGTAACACTATGCCCAAAGATGAAAGGTATTAAACATGATAAATCAGAATTTTCTGAATTTCTGGTATTTCCTTCTATTGTTATGTCTTAAATAATAATCGTGAATACTTATATTTTTGCTGTAATTTTAAAACATAAGTGTTATTTCAGTGAAATTCTCTTCTGAAGACCTTATATATGCATTTAAAAAACTGACATTGTGAATGTAAATAATTTGTGTATTGCACTGTATTTAGCTTGTTAAATTTAAGACAATTCTTTGCATTTATGTTTAAAACAATGGATCTATTATATGTTACGTCCAAAGAGAGTTTATATTCTCAACTTTTATTAAACCATGAACAATATCTTGTTCAAATGATCTAATGTTTTGACAAATATGTCCCTCTGACAGTTAGAATAGTATTAATGTGGCTCTCTTTATTACCGTTAAAGATGATCATAAATGATGATAGCATCCCTGACCAACTAGTCTATTTGGCAACTTTTTAACAACCATCCTTACAAGATGCAAAGATGTTTTAAAAATTCACAAGAGGGGCAACATCTGATGTTTTTTACGGTATGTTGTAGAAAAAAATGAAGCATTTTTCTGAAAACCCTTTCAGAAATTCCAGACTTTGAGACAAGGGGACTGGTAGTGTTAAAATGCTGACTCACCACCCACTTTACTCAGCAAACCATGACCCATTAAAAACCAGTTGGCAGCTTATTTTGGGTCATGACTCAAAGTGTGGCTTATTAGTAATCATGGAACTTTCATTTCAACAGATCATGTTTGACATCACACAGAAAAATGTGATTTAACAGTTTGAAATAACGTATGTGTCACAAACAGGAAGAGGGAACAAGGACGTGTTGACGTGCACCCAAACCAAAACTGTACATGATGATGAGCAGGAGTTTGTGGTTAACAACATCCTGAAATACCAAAAACATCAAGATCTTTAGCAGCATCCACATAAAGATCTTTAAAATGGATCCTTGCTTGTTTACAAAGAGTTGGTCTAAAACGAAAAAGGACTAAAACAGAATTTAAACACCTTCAGCTTTTCACATTATTGAACATGAGTGTACGTGCTTGTTTTGTCTTTTTGAAAAGGTTTCTCAAGTTCTGTATTTCACATGAGGTGTGGTGAAAGAGCTACCTGAACTTCTCCAAATCAATGAATCATCACTATAAACCACACATTGGAGAAAAGACAGAAATGTTTCTGATGCATCAGAGCAGAGGTGTGAAACGGGGATTATTTACAGTTTTTCTGACTGTTTTTGACTTTTTGAACCTGTTATCCCTCTACTGCTTATTTCAACTTTCAGAATATGAATGCTCAAGGGTACATTTGAAAAAGGTCCCCCAATGATGTCATCAGGGGACATGCCACACCCTTCAGATGGGAGACACTACCTAAGCCAGTGTGGGGTGTGACCCACAAGGGGGGCATGGTCACACCCCAGAGAGCTTGACTTGCATGGGCAGAGGTGTGGCTAAATTGACGCATGAGGCCCCTAGAATTTTGATTGGTCACTCCAATTCATTTTCAATGTAAAAATCAATGTGGGCTGCAAAGCAAAAAAAATGTCTATTTCATTTTTTGTTAATGTTGTTTAATTTATATTCAACAAAAATATAAACGCACAAACTCAAAAGGTTAAGTTAAAATGACCTTTCGCTTAACATATCCAAAAATAGTATTTATCTGTGTACAGATTGCTTTGCTTTCCTCAAATCAAGTTCCCTAGTTTCAATTGATCACTCCCAGTGAGTACAATCCATCCATGAGTCTCATGCCACATGACAGTGTGGTGGTCAGTCAGTGCGACCCCAAAAGGTGGACTTTTGTCACTTGTCAACATGCCACAGATGACACAGAACATGAGGGAGCGTGCCATCGGCAAGATAAGTGCTGGAATGCCATTTACAGCACATTTTCATTCTGTCCATTCATTCACACTGTTTCGTGCATTTAGAGTTTTGTTGAGTGCAGTACAGCACAGTGATGCAGAAAGTGGTGCATGTGCCTCACTGCAAGAAGGCTGCTGGTAGGAAACCTGTGACAGTCAGGGCTTTTTTGTGTGAAGTTTACATGTTCTCTCTGTACATGCATGGGTTCTCTCCAGTTTTTCAAGCTTTCTCCTACAGACCAAAAAACATGCTTAGTAGGTTAACTGGTGACTCTAAAAATGCCCATACGTGTGGGGGTGAGTATGAATGATTGTCTGTCTTTCTATGTGGCCCTGTGATCAGCTTGTGACTGGTCCAAAGTGTACACCGTCTCTTGCCCAATGCCTGCTGGGACAGGCATTAGACCCCCACAACCCTGGAGGGATAAGTGGTAAAGATAATTGATGTGGAAAATTCTAATTTTTCATAGAACTTGAAATTTTGACTCTAGACTTAAATCTTTTATTTGAGTCTTAAAATAAATAGTTTTGAGTTACAAATTAGTTATTTTTTACCTTTTTACAATAGAATGGGGTAGAATTGGGTGATATATTGGTTTAATTGATTTATTCAGTTGTTTTGTTGCAGATTTAAAAACATAAAAATGTTTTTTTTTTTTCAACTTAGTCTCATTTTTCATTTTTTTGATGTAAATGAGCATACCAGCATCCAAATACACTATATACTTCTGATTACAAAGTCTCAGCCTGCACTTTAATCCTACAAAGGAAATTCATTTTAGCCAAAGTGGGGCCCGGCAGTCAAAGCTTGGGAACCACTGGTGTAGCATGTTGCAGGAAATATTTCTACTTGCATTTCAGTTTAAAAATATAGAACATTTTATATAAAATGCCCTTGTTTGTATATTATTTATTATTTTTGGTCAGTCATAGGTAATCCAATCATACTAGCTGCATTAATCTTGCCTTCCAGCAATGAGGGGAAAATAATGTGGAAAATAATTTGGCCCTCTAAAAATGTTCCCCATCCCTGGTCTTGACCTAAGCTAACAGCTCTGTAGCTCCCTACATATGGGTAAATGTAAATGTAAGCATGCTAACACAAACAGGCTATTATGTCACCAGGTTAGCCGGTGTTTAATTTAGTGTTTAGCATGTTAACATTTGCAGATTAGCATCACATACAAATTAAACTGCGGGTAAAGCTGATGGGATTATCAGGTGTTTTAGGTGTGTGTTTTAGAGTGCTTTATACACTTCATACAGGCCAAGCCACAGTTTAGGGTGAATGGTGATTTTTATCAGTAGTTTTTAGTTGTGTAAACATGTTGACATTTGCCACAGCCACTGGTACATTAGCTGATGGAGAGGACAATGCTTAGAGGGCAAGTTGTTAGTCTGGGTCTTAGCCTGCCATTATTTGCTCATTAATTGTAAACAAAAACAGAAGGGCTAATTTGCATGTCTAAAGCTGAGTGTCACACCTACTGTTTTGGAGAAAAGCAGCAGCACCATCCTTCCTTGCACCCATGGTTACTCTTTTCATAATTATTTGTTCCCATTTACAGTCATTTAAAGGCCTCATCTCATGTTGATAACATTATTAACTTCACTGTTTCACTTCCCCAAGTCCTGGTTCACTGTGAAAGCCACATTATACCTTTCTGGGAAGCCACAGCAAGGGTGAAGTGATACCTGTTTCTGGCACATGATAGTCCTTGATTAATTAATAAGACACAAACTGAGGCCTGTTGATTTAGACTCCATAGAGACACTGTGAGTGCTGATTCACTGACAACGAACAAAAGTTTCAGGTAGTGTTGTTATGGGAAAAACCCTTTCATGGCTGCTGTTAAACAGTTTATCTCACTTTAATATAATGGCTTTTTAAAGCTTCCTCTCAAACAAGCTAGTGCATTACATTTGCATTTGAGACTGCCACAAGGATTTTACGGCTCTGTAGTTCCTCTAAAAACCAACTGCCAAACAAATGCGTCCAAGCTGATCACTAATGAAATTGTGTTTGTCTAGTATTTGCAAAAAGACTGAATCTGTGGGAGAACAAATGTGTTAGAGAAACTGTCCAGCTTGCAAATTTGCAAATTTTGCACCCATTTACTGCTTCAAAAAAAAAAAAAATTGATTTCATGCAAAGTGTCAGCACTCAGTCAAAACAAAAGGTATTTAACAGTCTGTATATGTGACGGTAAGTAGTTCAGCAGCTTCCATAGGCCTGACTTAATTGATTGCATAAATTTTCTCTAATTAGCCTATTTTTATTTTGTTTTTCTTGTATTTTCTTGAAATGAAATGAAAGAAATGTCAATCTTTTCCCATGATCATATGTATGCCACCAAACTAGTCAAGTGAACCACAAGCAGCTAGTTAACAACTGTAAAGGACTTTGCTTTCATATTATCTTTACCTCCTTTGGAGCATTGTTGTCTGTTGGGTTGGCTGTACATTTGTGTCAAATTAATAATTCTCTTTTTAATTAAGTTATGTGTAGAAATGCAGGCATTTTCAGTCGAATCACGACTAGGGATGGGAATCCTTATCTATTCCTACCACCATGTCCGCCTGGTGTTATTCTTTAACTTGTGCCTATGATAGCAGGCATGTTGAGTCCATATTTCTTTGTTTATATCTCAATTTGAGACATATCTGATATTCTTGATCAAACCCTGTTATTAAAAGGTTTTAAGGGTATTCCTGTTGGTTTCAACAACTGTTACAACCATGGCAAGCATAGAGCAAGGGTCACTAGTCAATATGGTCACTTATAAATCAATAACAGCAGGTCTCGTACAAAACCTTGGCAGTGTTTGTATCGAGCGTCTTTAATCCAGTATCATAGTGAGGAAGCGACAGAAAGACAGTGTTGGTGAGTAAATAGTCCAGTTTTCAACACTTTAAAACAGCAACAGTGTAACGTCTTCTGCAACACATGTAAACAGTGAGAATGTTGCATCAAGTGACATCAACCTGCGGAGAGGTTGGTGCAAAATATGTGATGCTTAAAGCTGAAAACATTGTTTTCCCTGTCCACACGAAGACACCCAAAAGAGGATGTCTGTACCTTGGTCTGGGTTTAAAAAAAATACTTGCCTACATGTGGACACAACCTAAAAATAGTTTTCTTTATTTAAATAATAATATCTTGATTTTATTTATTTATTTATTTATTGTTTATTTGATGTGGACGTCACAACTACATTGGACAAACCAGATGCATTGTTTGAGTGTTTTAGCACAGGTGCCATTTCGCAACACTTGAGACAACGCCTTTCAAGAAACCCAAGGACGCTTTACAGGGACACAGACATGGACAAACTGTGTGGGTGGGTGGTAGATGAATAAAATGAATAAACAATTAAAACACAATACAAATTAACTTGGTAAGGACACTTAGGCCTTCTTGGCAACTTAGACTGTATACTAGTGTAAAGCAGAGGGGACCATTTTCTTGTCCATCTAGGGGGCTTTTTTACCAGTATGTGTTGCCATGTGAAACCTATCAGTTGCATTCCTAATGGAGGCATCAAAACTGCCAGTCAGTACTTTTAGTCAAATCCACATTCCTTCCTGGAAAAGAGGAGATAGCTCTCTCCAGGTATGAAAGCTCTGGGGTTTAGAGTGTCCTTCACCTCACCCTGATCCCTCTTTTGTCCTCCCTCTCTTTTATCTGCTCCCTCTCTCCTCCTCCTCCACCAGCAGGCAAACATCCACACCTGAGTACGGTTTCTCCTTACGTTTCAGGTCGACAGGAGGGAGTCAAGCTGCTGAAAGAGAGGTGGAGGAGGAGGGCCTTAAGTGGTCACACTCTGGCGGTCATCTGAAGGTGGACACTACAGTCGATCACACGACTGCACTTCAGTGGTATTTAAGTTTCACGGCTGTGCTGCAGGAATGTGGAGAGTACTTTGTCAGGCATCTCCAGTTTTAGGAGTGAGAAGTTGAGACTGACTAGAAGGGTAAATGGAGATCCATGTTGGGGTGGTTTTAGAAACTTAGCCCCTGGGCACAAACCAATATGAGGCCCTTCCTCATGTCTATAAAGGTCAATCGTGCATTTTATTCAACCTTAAGCGGCCTACACACCAGACGCGACTTGGCAACCTGGGCAACCACTCTCCATATAAAGTCATACACCCGCATTGCAAGGACGCCATCTGGGTGACAGCGCTTGGTCGCCAAAGCTGAAAAATTTGAACTCTTCAGGTGATATTGCGTGCGGCAACAGCCAGTCAGCATTTTGTGGGTGTGTGACGGTACCCGTGACAGAGTTTTTATTCCGGTTCACAGAGTGAGTCACAGATGATGCTGCTGCAGGGCCATCAGCTGCAGTGTTTTGTGGTTGGTAGGTGAGTGAAAAGGATACAGTTGGAATAATGTCAGCTAATGCATCCTATTATATGATCACGGTGAAACTTGAGCGGACATGACGTCACAGCTTTAGGGTCCAAATGTCCAAGTTGCAAATAACATTAGTCAATAGTAATGTCCCTCAACACACAGCACGTCCCCCATAATCTCTTCGTTTCTCCTGCTGTGTCTCTGATACTTCCAAATGTCTGTTCCCTCTCCACTCACACTCCCTCCTCGCTCACTTATACTGAACTGGCAGACTAATTGGCTGAGGCCCAGACAATGCAATTGGTCATGATCTTCTGGGCAGTGAATGTAGCTACTTTAAATGACTTTGATGCTGTGTGGCATGTGGTGGAAGTTTAACAAAAAAACAAAAAATAACTAAAGACTCTTAGCTATGGCATTCAAAAGACTTGACCCGGACAGATAGATGGACAGAAGCACAAAAATTATAGGTAAAGCAGGTAATGAGTGCAGGCATTCTTTGCCAGTACCACAAACCAAAAACAGTTCTTCAAACAAATAGGTTTGCATTACAAAGGCCCATTTGTGCAGTATGACCACATGGTAATTTAGACATTCATCCCTCCTATGCTCACCTATGACTATATCTGTAGCCTCTAGGAGCTCAAGGCCCTTCATAATCTCCATCCTGTCTGGTGGTAAACCATGTTTAAAAAGTAAATAGAAACCCCCAAAACTGAGCAAGGCTGAGGGTAGGGGGAGGTTTAGAGGCAGGAGCAGAGGTCTCATCTAGAGGACAGATAAGGAGACTGAGACAATAAAGCCTTTGTGGTGTGTTAAGGGTGGATGTTATTCCCACACAGATCAGGAGTGGGTGTGGGGTGGAGGAGAGGGGATAGGGGTAGCAACAGGTGGATTCCACAGAAAGAGAGACTCTTTGATGCTGCAGCTCCACTCAGCCAGGTGAAGGAAGGACGCCAGACTCTCCAGTCTTTAATTATTCATCCCTCTGGGTGAATTATTAAAGTGTTTTATTTGTCTGGTAATTATACCCTTCCTTTGTGTGGTAAGAAAACAATATTTACAATAGCAGCTCTGATATTTTCAACCTGCTGCTGTTTACAAATGTTCAGTCTGCACCATCTGTGGAGTGAGGGCAGAGGTGTCCAGACTATTTTTGCATATTACATAACATTAAGTCTATCAAAACTAAGGATTTGGGGTGGCCAGTCCAGTTCCAGGGGGCCCTGATAGGAGCAATTACCATTGAACTGGCCCCTGGTCTGGATATAAACACTTCCCGGCAGAGAGGGGAGATGCTTATGGTTCATCTCCTCATAAGGACACAAACCAAGTGAAATCTGCAAAAAGCTGCCAATGTTAACAAGATTGTTGGGGTTTAATTCTTTGTAAGTCTGACCTTGGTATAGAGCAGAGAGTGCAGAAAATGAGCATAAGCTATTTGTCATAATTTGTCTATATTCATCATTTAGAAAAAGACGTCATGACTTGACGAGTTATTTCATTTCACCTTCTGGACTTTGTTGTGAGCAATTTAAAACAGGACCACAGGTTGCATTTGGGCCCCTGGGCCATATTTTGGACACCCCTGAACAAGGGGGAGTGATGAGCAATACCAGACTTTTTCAAAGCAATATGATCAATACTTTTTACTGGAATTTTTTTGATACCAATACCAGACATCTACAAGGCATACATAATGTTTATGAAATTTGTGTTTATCATTGACCAAAGGTATATAGAGAAAACATGTAGTCTAGACTTCAGACCATCAGATCTTAATGCGAGTTTGGTTTTGAGTCCTAGTCCAAAGAAAATAGATTTAGCAAATTTTACACCATTCAGGTAGTAACGTGCTTTTTTGGTATGCAGTAATGTGAGTGTTGCACTGATCAACATAATCAATTCTGTTATTTAAAAACAGTCTCAATGCATAACACCGTTTTCGTCATTCCTACTTTGGTTTGTTACATAACCAGTTGTGTCCAAGTTCGTGCTTGGCAATAACTCGCCGGTCAATGTTGAAAAATGTTGCCCGATTCAGACAGATCCATCTTTTCAAGCTCCAATCTACAACAATTGGCACGGCCTAGTCAGGTTCCTTTAGAGCAGGAAGAGACAAACTATGAGCGAGACACGGCAGGAAGCTACTGTTCATACAGAGATTAGCATAGATGCAAGCAGCTTCAGTAGGAGTTTTTAGATCTGAACCACATTTCTTTTACATGAACACCGCAAACCTCTCAATAGAAAAGATATTTTTGCTGCAATTCTGACATTTTTTTGGCAAGGGTTTGTTTTACAGAGTGGCTCACATTTTGTCCTTTACACAGCAGCTGTAGCGACCGCTTACTAAATTCTGATTGGCCCCATAATTTCAATGGAAAAACTGTAAATGATTTCTCACATCAAGTTAAGAGTTTGTTTTTGAAGTACAGTCTGGTACTGGTCATTGATTTGCACTTCTTTCAAATGCAGCTCACTTTACTCATTTAATTTCCCCAAACTTAACCCTTTCTGTAACTCTTGAATACACGTGAATTAAGAATATACCCTGCAGTACATTTAAAAGTGAATTGCCCAACCACGTTTTTTTTTTTTTTTAATACAAAAGAAGTTTAGTGTTTTGTGTAGTCTCTAAAAATATCTAATTGCATTTAGCATGATATTGATGATTCTTAAACTTTTGCAATAGGCTTTAAAGTTTTTGGGAGTCGCAAACTTCTTAAGTTGCTAAGATTAAAAGTGGAAAAACCCATTTCACCCCAGTGGACCAGTATCCAGTTTAGTGAGGCATGATAATACAAATACGGCCTAAAGCCTCAGCTTATCACAGACTAATACTCCTCCAAAGCTTGACTTATACTTTAAGAAAAAAAAAAAAAAAAAAAAAGATCAGTATCTCATTTACAATTTAAAGCTTTATTGGACTTACAAAATTCAAAATTTAGATTCTAAAAGCACAATCATTGGTACGGTACACATCCAGGATTTGTTAATACAAAACTTGTCTAAACTCTTTTACAATCACTTCAGGCCAAAGAGACCTTATTGTCAAGTATTCATGTATGATTCTTTGAAATTTTTTAGAGGGCAGTGGGCTTCTGGTTACCAGCAACCTGTTTCCCACCCCTTTAGGACGCCAGCTTCCTCCTATACACCGGGTTAGTCTGGGGGAAGGGATATTTCCACCACAGTCCACAAAGGGGCCCGCGCACAGAGCAGCAGAATTAGAGCAGCGTCCCTGGTTTGGTGCTCTGGATGCTCCTCTCCAAATAAATCCACATAAATAAAAGGGACATGCATAAATGAGATCCAAAAATGTGTGGTAGGACAGATTATTTTTTTAAGAACTGCTCTCAAAATGCAGGTGTCCCCAGTCCTGGGAATCCTGGCATGTCCAGCATGAAGCACTTTTGGTCCGGTCATTAGGAATAGCCGTGGAGGAGAGAAGCAGCCACAGCCAGCGGGAGGAGCAGCGTGAAGGCGTCAATCCGCCCAGCGCTGTTCTTACCGACGACGGTCGAGTTCATTGAGCCGGTGGTCATCGTGTAGTTCATGGTGGTGTTCATGGGGGCGTCTGTGGAGTTTTGCGCCTGGACCACCTGAAGGGTAAAAAAAAAAAAATAATAAATAAACTAAATGCAGAGATGCACTTTACAGATCAAGTGGTGCTTGCACTTGGGTACTGACTGTACTAACAAAAACTGATACTCAATTATTTGTTTAAATTTTCAGTTGGTCAGTCAGCCTTTATTATTTAGCAGTGCACATTTTGCTTTACTTTTGTCACTGCCAACATTTTCCCCAACTGTTAAAATAATAAAACCCAACAAGCATTCAGAGCTGTATCAGCAAGGTTGGCATCATGTCTCTGCAGATATTGAAACTTCTTTCAAAGTTGGGCATCATGAGCTGAGAGTTTGAATTTGACTCTCCACAATAATGAAAACATGATCAATTGAGATTAGACTGTGCAGCGAGGCATAGCGCTTGTTTTGATATTTCACATATGGTGCTTTTAAACTAGTGTCATCCGTTTTAACTTGGCTCAACCCTGCACAGTTTGAATGCTACCTGCTTTGTTTACCATTACAGTATAGACTGTCAGTACCTGACCTAAAGTGGACAGGGTCATAGTGCAGCTGTGCAAAACTGAGGCATCCTCATAACAGAGGAAACAGAGCTCCCCACCCCCTTTGTATCTGTCATTGTGAGAAGATGAACTTTGTCCCCAAGATAACTGCAAGCAGCAAGACAGACTTATCTAAAGCAAAGAAGTTTGGCATGTCTAGCAGCATTACATAGCTGACAACAGGGGGCATTTCACTGCCGTGTAAGATTACCCTCAGCTCCTAGGGACACATGACCATTTAGTGGCAGCAGTGTCTCCACATCACACCAAGTCTCTGCTCAGCTTGCTTGGGTCCTCGCTAGGTGAGATAAAAACTATGCCAGGAACACAATGCCTAAAGGAAAACCAAAGCCATCAAGTAAAGTTGAGCCAAGTTTAGCTGATGCCATGTAGTGGAAAAGCCCCACAAGTCTCATGCAGCAGTGAGTCAAGAGAGTGAGGCAAGATACATGGGGATGAGGTCACAAGCTGGAATTGAACCCATGCTAGCTGCACTGAGGTGAGATCATAAAAGGGGGAGGCGGGGCCCATTAGGGCCAGGGTTCCCAAACCCACCAGGACTGGGGAAATGCACTTTCACAGAGCAGCAAGCCCCTACATTATGCTCATCATATACATACTAACTTTTCCTGAGGCTTTGTGTCTCTGAGGACAGCAGAAAGACACTGCACTATAAGCCGTTTGTGCCACAGAAATATCACCAGTATTCATTAGTATTTTCTGATGGTAGAAACTTTCATTTTTAGTATTTGGGTTATTCACGGCTTTGTTAGTTTTTCCTTAAGGGAATAAAAATATATTCAACAAATTGCATAACATCACTTCAATGCATTTAGATTTGATTCATTTTATCACCTTTATTGTACACTTTTAAATGACCCCTTATTTTCTTGTTTCAATCAACAGCCACAAAATGGATGATAGGGCTTCCAACTACATGCAAATTAAAGCACCTTTTATCAACAAATCATATTTAACCCCTATTAGTGATGCAATGACTGTGAAAACCAGGGCTGTTGTGCACGGTTACAACAATTTAGCCAAAGATAAAAAAGTTCTTCTGAAGATTTCTCAAAAAAAAAAAAAAAAAAAAAAAAAAAAAAAAAAAAAAAAAAAACAGTATTTCTCAAATGTGATCATGAAACAAAACTAAAGTTTGTGCAGCATAACATTGTCTCAATAAGAAGTTGCTTCAGGAAATCAGTGATCTGTGCTTGATGTCAGGAGCAAACGAATATGGCACAACACCTCAAACAAACATTTTTAAAAGTCATTTGCTGGTGGCTGACACTGGCAAAAAAGGCAGAGGCTGATGTTAAACCTATCCATCCCCAACCCTGTTTTTTCTTTCCCTACTAAGAAAGAAAAATCCCATAAATTATTGAGTACTGACATGTTTGTCAGAAACTCCAAAGACCAGAGAAAGTCAAACTTTGTCTTTGGAGAAGCTTTATTCTGGTAATTGGTACGTCTTCTATTTAAGTCCCATCCTGAGGACTAATTTTTTCTAAAAAAGGTCAATTATAGTTTGAAAGTTAAATTAACTTGTTACTATGGTCTCTGCAAAGCTAGCTGCCGGAAGTCAGTTGTCTGACAGTAATCAATGGCGGATTTGAGTTGAAGAGCTTGGGTGTGTTAGTTTCAGAAAGCAACCAGGGAGAAAGGTCTGACAATGTCAATATGACAACCCTTCTAATGTATTTGTTTAAACTTGTGTTTAAATTTTGATATAAATGTATGACAACACCCCATCAAGATGATTTGATATAAAAAGATTGTTCAGCATTTTTTCCAATCACTTCAAAAAAAGAACAGCACATTGACAGGTCATAGATAGTCAGGAAATGACCCATTTTGAAGAGCTTCTTCTTTACTGCTGCTGTCAGAGTCTGCACCAACACAGATCAGGAAACAGATCACATTACACCAGACCAGACATGTGCAGGTACAAATGGCTGAAAAATCAGTGATATAGTTGAAAAGGTAACACTGTCCAGTTCGAGAATTTGGTGTTTGTCATTTCAAATGAGACGACATGGTTTAGGTTACATTTTAATTTTCACTTCTGGCTCAATATTATGCCTTCCACAACCTTTAACTCAATGAAGCACTTATAGCAGTCAATTTGAATTATGAATGGTACTCTACAGATAATGTTTCTTGGAGCTTAAATTTTCCCTTTGTGGAAATTTTGTGTCACTGAAGTCACCTTTTTGACAGCCAAAAAAAAAGAAACCTACACCTTGTAGAAATGTCAAATGGATTCAGTCTCTACTTAAAATTAGTTTTCACATGTAAAATCCAAACACAAAGTGCATATTGTGGAAGTAACGGACAGATTTTGCCACTGAATCACAAAGAGACAGCATTTCCTCAAATTGTCCTGCTTTAAATAGCTTGGCATTTAACCTATTAGCATTCCCTTACACTCAAAATAAGCAGAAGTTTAACATGATGAAAAAGTAATGTGTGCGTTGAATCAAAACACAGAACATAACGCAAAAATAGCCAAAATAACAGTAAAGTAGCCAATGAGACCTACTTAACCATCAAGGTGAGGTCTCATTAGTCACACTAAAAAAAAAGTGCTTTCTCAAAGCAAGCTATAAAAAAAAAAAATCCATTAAATGTCAGTTTCTGTTCTAATTGAGCTTTTCACTTGACCTACTTATTGATAAAAATTTCACCCACACATTTTAACCCTTTGAATGTCAGGGTTTTGTAATGACGCAAACATGTTTTCAGATGGAAAAAAAAAATATTTTCAGCATACTGCATATAGATTGTGTTTTGGAATGTTACAGCCTGGGGTATGTTAATGATCAGCAGCAACATTGGTTTTTACACATAATTATTTACTGGGCATTGTCAAATACTCACACCTACTGCTTGGCACAAAATGCCCCCACTTCATTAACAAAAAAAAAACAAACAAAAAAAAAAACACTATACAATATACAGCTTTCATATCATGATGTCACCATGTTTTCAGATGCAAAGTAGATTTTTTTTTGGCACCGACTCATTACAGCCTGGGATATGTTGATGATTTGTAACTTATCTTTATGCATCATTACTTATGTGCAGTGTCAAACACTTCCTCAAACCGCTAAGCAGGAAAAAAAAAGCACCTTTCAGTAGGCATCTGTTAAAAAAAAAAAAGTACATATTAAGGCTTTATTTTCAAACCAACATCAGTCCAAATTGAAATTCACATACAGACGCATTTTTAAAATGTTTCAACCCTTTATATGTCAGATTTCTGTCATGATGCCATCACGATGTTAGATTTTAAAGGATTATTCTCAGTATACTTCATGCAAAGTAGACTTTGCGTGTTGAATTATTACAGCCTGGGATGTGTCAAATTAGAGGGAACATTTATTTTTATGCAGTAATTTTTGCGCAGTGTCAAATACTCGCATGGTTAAAATAACTCAATATGTTGGAGAGCAGTGAAAATGATCAATTCCAAGGCAAAAGCCCAGAAAATAATAAAATGCATGCATTATGCCTTAATTGAAGCAAGATCAAATACTGCAGTATGACTGGGTTTCAATAGAATGATTTTTGCTCTTAACAGTATGAGTTTACACCAATTTCGACACATATAAAAATACACCATCTTGTTTAAATTCATACCATATGCACAAACACAACCAAAGCTATCAAATAAGAAGAAAGTAAAGGGAGTTAAAGGCGCACAAAGGTGCCTAAAGGTTAAAATGCTTAGAGGGGTTGAATTAAATTTATTTTAAATCTCAACTTCAGGCGACTGTTTGAGCTGAACAAGCCTCAGCCTGATCACTATCCATTTTTTCAGTGCGGCATCGCTAAAGCTGACTCTGCTATCCGGAGTCACACCTAAAAGCACCAGCTGTAGAGAATTAGTGAATATTGCGGTCACCTGCTTCGTGAGGGAATATTTCAAAGATTGTTCGGAAACTTTTCTGCATTTAACTCAGAAATTCGACGAAAAAAAACTTCGAATTTTACTCCTCAAAGTAAAAAAAAAAAATCAAAAAACCAAAAAACGCTGCAAATGTTGCAGCAGTGTTACCTGTGATGAGATGAAATAAAGAGTCAGCAAGAAAAGTCCAAGGTGAGCTGCCCACATCTTCATCATGTTGACGCTGATATTAATAAAGCCTTCTTCTTCTGCTGATGCTGCTGCTGCTGCTGCTTCAGACGCTGCTGGAGACCCCGGTGAGTGAAGGTGTCGTGAGGCGCTGCTGCAGGTTTTATACAGCTGCTGACGTCATCAGGCAGTCAAAATCACCTGCCGCATCCTGAGATGTGATGCGTTCGGGTGCTGTTGGGAAAAAAACAATATCATTTCGAGCCACTTGTGTTAACGACACTACCTGCCTACGTTATGGGTGTGAAAGTTTGTTCGTTTGTTTGTTTGTTTGTTTTCTGTTTCTTTTATTTAACTTGTGTCAGGGCATCAGAGGGTAACATGGTTACAATCATGACATCAAGACATAAGGAGGACAGATGTAAAAATAAAGTTAAGTAGCCTACGTTTTAGGAAATTTATCACCAGTACATAAACTTAAATACTGGTAGAGAATGCAAATATTGATGAGGTAAAGCATTTGAAATAAGTAAAAAAAAAATTGATAAAAATATAAAAAACCTGGCAATAAGTAAGTAAATAATAACAATAGACATAGCATTTGGAAATAATTCCCTCTGCCAAGGACGTTATGTTTTTTTTGCCGGCGTATGTTTGTCTGTCTGTCTGTTTGTTTGCAAGATTACACAAAATCTACTGGACAGATTTTGCTGGGATTTTCAGGAGATGTTGGTAATGGCCCAGCTTAGAAATTATTAGATTTTGGTGGTGATACGTGTATTTGTCATGATGCAAAAAACTATCCAAATAAAAGAAATTCCCATAAGTTAACATTTGACGGAATTAAAAAAACAAACAAACAAACAAACAAACAAACAAACAAACAAAAAAACATCTCTGCCATTTTGTAACTGATTCACTTCCAGTTTTACAGGATAATATGGGGCCTATCTCTGAATCATCAAGGTAAATTTCATCTGGATCCGATCAAGATTGATGTCACAAAATACATTGAACTTTCCATAGGAAATCCTATTGATAACATTCAATAATTCAGGTAAAATCAAAATATTAAGTGATGTTCCCAAAACTAGTTGTGTTCATACAGGATAACAACCTCCATGTATGTGCTGAGTTTGGTCCAGATCCTGGCACAATTCTGGATCTGGTGATCCAGAATTGTATCTTTTGCAGGGGTTGTGGAAAAGCCACTGCTTGAACTGAGCTGCTTGGCGGAGGTCTGCGCTCTCCGAGTGCTTTTCTAGGTCATCATAAAATTGTAATGTCATTAACATTTTTATTGGTCATCTGCTTTAAAGTTTCACTATATATTAAATTCATCAATTAAACCAAAAATATAAGGTTTTCTATATGACTTCAAGGTTTACTTTTAGATTCAAAATAAGTGATGATGTATACTTTTGGGGTGGCGCAGTGGCACAGCAGGTAGTATGCATGCCTCAAAGCAAGAAGGTTGCTGGTTGGATCCTGGGCCTTTCTGTGTGGTGTATGTGTTCTCCCTGTGCATGCAGATTCTCTCCAGACACTCCAGCTTCATCCCACTTACCAAGAATTTGCTTGTTAGGTTAATTTGTGGCTCTTAATTGTCCAGTTCAGGGTGTACGCCACCTCTCACCCAAAGTCAGCTGTTGGCTGGACTCCCGTGACCCCGAAAGAGATAAGTGGAATACATAATAGATGGATGGAAGTTCACTCTTGTCATGAGAACATTTCTCAACATAAGTCTTTGCTGTGAGGGAGAAATGACTAAATAAATGTGTAAATGTCTCAGACTCTGTGCCCCGAAATGTACATTTTATATTTATTTTTGCAAACTTGGAAGTTAGAGAATTACATGGATAAATGTTGTGTAAGATTTTAAAGTAAATTTCTCCAATATAATTAGAAACACAAAATTAAAAGGGGCATAACCAAGCTTTTTGTTAATTTATATTATCGAACTGTGAATTCCAAACAGCTTCACCTTTGGGGAATGTTTTTTTAAACTTCTGTTGTGCTTTCTTTATAAGCTTATCACTGATTTGTTTTGTTTGTTAGAGTATTACCTCCCATTTTTAAACGGGGTCAACTTTAACATTTAAATATTTTGAATGGCATTTAAGTACTTCAGTTATACCTGAGGGGGTAGCTTTCACAGATTTGAACTCCTTAAATGCTTTTGCCCCTAAAAGGTATTCGTAGTTAAAAAAAAAAAAAAAAATCAAATTGATTTAAAATTTCAATCCAGTTACTTCTATAAGAACTTTTGCCTTGGAAGTAGTATTGCTGTTGTTGCTGATTATTTCCTTATACTGTGAGGAACTATGACCATGACTTATTGGTGTGAGAGTTCAGAGCTGAAATTATCGTCTTCTCACCAACTTGCAAAATGAGACGTGGTGCATTTTACTGCAAAGCTATAACAGAAATAAGAGATAATGGACATTTATTTTCTATGTTAGATGAATACTAGAACAGAGGTTTTAGTTACTAATGTAAAGCGCTTTATGCTCTAGAAAGGTCCTGTATAAATATACTTTATTTTCTGTCTTACTTCATTGTACATGTTTCTGTCTTCTTGGTACGATGATGCTGCTGTGAGCGATGAATGGATTGCTCAACCGTCAAAATGGCTGTTTGTTGGTTGGAAAATTATGAAAAAAATTTAAAATAAAAATAAAAAATCCTCCAGTCCGGCATTAAGTTTTCTCGCATTTGAATGTATTTCTTAACAGTATAAAATATTTAATTTAATTAGTATTTCAAAAACCAGAAAATTGATCAATAGCGTCCTCTAGTGGTCGTATATGGTATTAAATATAATATCACTGTCAAATTGCGATTGCCTTATGTTGTCACACATGGGCTTCCGTACTTGTCCTCCCTGTAATTTCTTCCGGAGGGATACAACATTGCAAGGAGGCGGAACACAACATCTTAAGGCTGCGTACTGTCACCCCAACAACACCCCATCCCAACAGGTTTATTAACAATATTTGTTTTTTCGCTCGGCCTCACAGTTACCTCTCCTCTCCATGCTGTTGTGTCGGGTTTCGGCTGTCGGCCAGACGTTAGCACGATGGGGCCGGAGGTCACCGCGGGGAGACGGCCTCCTCCGCCGGGCTGTCTCCTTCAGCTCTAGCCGCTGTCTCTGCGTGAGCCCGGGGGAGAACAGCGCCCAGCCCGCAGAAAACGGCTCTAACCAGGGACTGTATCGGGACACGGTGCTCCTACCACGGAGCGACTTCCCCATGAAGCTGACGGGACAGAAGTTACTGGACAGGGAGCTCGAAATACAGAAGGTACGGGAATACATGGAGGTGGACGAAACTTCACTGAAAAAAATGTCAGTTTAGTTTAGATTCAGCCTTTTTACAGACCGAAATGCTTGGAAGAACGTGAATCAGATATTAACATTTTATTTTGAGGTTATTTCTCAATTCGGCGCGTTCTACATTTATGAGGGTCTGTTATTACTCTCATAATCTGACCCACTGACATGTGACTGAAGTGTTGCAGTTTCAGTACTGTCTTATTAAGTTTTAACTCCAAATGATGACATGATTAAATCACTCGCCCCTAGGCTTATCTGGATACCTGAACTTTAAAGTCTACAAAAAAGCTTTCAAGGAAACGTAAAACAAATAAGCACGAAAGCACACTGACAAATACATGAGATTATAAATTGTGTTAATCAAAGTACATTTCAGAAGTAAAATGACAGATATTCTGTAATAAACGTAGCATCAAAAGAAAAAGCACAGGGTTAGTTCACTTAATAGCCTGAATGTTTAAGTGTGTTTCAATAAAATAGTCATTAAAAATCCTCTAATAATGTTGGCACCTGAAATTTGGTATGATGTTGTTTTACAAAAAGTTGGAAGAAATCACTTGCGCATTGTCTCAAATTAACTGTAATACTGGGAGCATTTCTGTTCTGTAAAGTTAAAAAAATAAAATATCTGCGGTAATTTGTAGTATCTATAATGCTTTACAATGCCAAAGGTCAAGGGTGGGCCATTGGTGGCCCACTGGCCACATGCAGCCGCCCATCTCACTCAATGTAGCCTGCAGTTTGGCTTCAGATTTCCATAGATTGTAGAAATAAAGATGACAAAACCTGCCTTTTCATATTTCAGTGTAATGTGTATCTTAAATTACATTTTCAAAGGTAACATGCAATTCAATGAACAACTTTTCCTTGAAAATGTAATCAGAGTTGATTATAACTTTTTGAGTTATCTTGTTCACAACCTAACAAACAAACTAATAAATGTTGGCAAAAACATAACCACCTTGGCAATAACTGTATATGCTTATTTATCACATTGAGAAAAGTGCCTTCAACTTGCTGTGGTTCTATGTTCAGCACATGAGATTTTGCTTGTTTTTCTTTTGATTTCATTTTTGATTTGATTTCATTTAGAGAAGTGTAAGTTTGCTTACACTTCTCTAAATGAAAGCTATATATGTATTCTTTTGATAATTTACATGTAGTTTGACAGACTTATTGAGCATGTCCTTCAATTTTCTTTCAATCAGTTTTGGCCCTTGGAAAGTTAGAATAATGTTAATGTGGCCCTCATAGTAACCAAAGTTACCCATCCCTGCACTTTGTGTTCAAAATAATGTCAATGTCACTGTAAAGCAAACTGTAGAATCTTGAATCTCTGAACATTTTTCAGTCATACTAAAATAATTTCAGTTGCTTAATTGTGAACAAAAAAGAAGTAAACAGGCATGAATAGAAGGAGCCAAAGTTTTTGCTGGAAAAGCAAGACACTTGAGCAGCAATGAAAGGATCAGTGCTTGATTAAGAGATCCCTTACCTCACTTTTACCTGATGCTCAGCTGAAAGAGTGACACAATCACTGCACGGCCCCTGTTAGCTACAGCATTGTCACCTTGATCAGACCCAGGAGCAGTACATGCAAGCTCCAGGTAGTGACGACTGATGCTACCTACAGGCCCCCAACTCTACTTTGTAGACTGATGAGCAGGACATTCTGGGGATGTGATGCTGGGACATCCCATCTGAGGTGTTTGATAGTCAGCCCTCACGGCATCTCCAAAAGACAGGACAGTGTACCTCTGTGTCCCTGCGCCGCCCGCCTCCATGCTAACTCTCACCACCCACCGTAGTACAAAGGTTTTGGTGCCTGTTGTAGTCCTCATCCTGGGAGTACTGTGGGCCTGCTGCAGAGGTCTCTAGGGTGTTAACAGCTGAACAGGGTCACCTTTGTGGTTTCCAAAGCTTTTAATCACAGGAAGTCAACAGCAAGTTTGTGATGTCATGTTTTTTTCATTGCGTTGCTGTTTTACTTACCACCATGTTTTTTTTTTTCTTTTTTAAATTTAGTTTTTTAGCAAGCATAATAGTAACAATATTTGCACTTGTGAATTTTTATGTAGGGAACATTATTTACATTAAAAGCAAAAGACATTTAAAGCAGAAAAAAGACAAAAGTAAATAAATAAATAAAAATACATTACAAAAAAAGAATAAATTGAGAATAATAGTAATAATAATAATAGTAATATAAAAATAATAAAAATAATAAAATAATAATAAAATAAAATAAAAAGTCATTTATATACATGATCAATTACAGGTCATCCCGATTTGGGAGAAAAAAAAAACTGTACAGCAGTCTATAAAACTTTCATTGCCACACTCATGCCCCAAATCCTGCCTCCTGCACCAGTAGGGGCAAGACATAATAAATAAGTGTGCAAATACAGATCAATATACATACAGCATTGTCTAATACACAAATACCTGTGCATCTGACCGTCATGTGTTGATGTTAGACGAACAATTACCAAGTCCCTGCAGTTTAGAGAAAGCTGGATCTCCTCTTTTTTGCCTCAGTATTTACTTATTGTTCGACTCAATATCACAGCTGTGTAAAATAAAATGAAATAGAATACTTCCCCAAAACTTCTTTGAATTAGTGACTTTAAAAACAAGTGTAAGTAAACAATAAGCCACTCAGCTGCAGCACCATAAGGACATGTGATGACCTACTTTACTTACTTTGTAATGATGCTTTATTTTGCCTTATTCAAAATGTAAATCCTTTTTTCAGGTGTGTGGCTTTGCAGAGTTGTACTCCTGGCAGAGAGCAAGAAAGGCAAAGAAAGAGTTCTGTCTTCACGATGGACCCCCATACGCTAACGGAGACCCTCACGTAGGACATGCTCTGAACAAGGTAATTTTTAGACACTGCTTGAAATGTTTTTTTTTTTTTTTCCTTGTCCCATTTCGTGTGTCCAAATGCAGTTTTCATTATTATTATCATTATAATTCATTATTTAGCAATCTGTGTCTTCATTGTTCCAGATCCTGAAAGACATCCGTAACCGTTTTGAGATCCTGAGAGGACGACAGGTCCACTACATCCCAGGCTGGGACTGTCATGGCCTGCCTATTGAGCTGAAGGCTCTTGGGGAGCTGGGGACCAGCGACCTTGAGCCACTTCAGATCAGACAGAAAGGTAAAGATGGGACAGAGAGCTGCTGGACAGTTTTAGGCCTGTGAGATGTAATGTGTTGTTTTCATCCCATGCAGCACGAGCGTTTGCTGAAGGGGCCATAGCTCGTCAGAAGGCTGCTTTCCAGCGCTGGGGTGTGGTGGCTGACTGGGACCAGTGCTACTACACGTTTGATGGAGCCTATGAAGCTGCTCAGCTCAAAGTCTTTCAAGAGATGCACAACAAAGTGAGCAATAGACCACATTTATGTCAAGTTAACTGAACCATAGTGCGCACTCATAAACATTCTGTTAACAGTAAATCTTCAGTGACAACAATCTGTATTCTGACTCTGGCTCCTCAATGGAAAGTGTAATGTATTTATTTAATTTATTTTATTTTACTTCTCCGCAGGGGCTCATTTATCAGGATTACAAGCCAGTTTTCTGGTCTCCTTCAACAAGGTACACATTAAATTAGCAATAATGTATTTTGGAGACATTATTTTTTCATATGTATTGATCTTTTTGTCTTTGCTTCCTGTGCTGCTTCTTTATCCATAAAGAACGGCTCTGGCAGAAGCAGAGTTGGAGTACAACCCTGAGCATGTGAGCAGAGCGATCTACGCAACATTTCCTTTGAGCAAACTGCCTCCTAAGATAGCCTCAGAAGCAGGTAAGACATGCAGATATGTAAATTCAGAGCATCAGAATATTTGAAAAATTAGATATCCTTCTCGTAAGACTGATATGCTAATATCTGTCTTTTGCGTGTACCTCAGCTGGTCTTGAAAATGTCTCTGTGTTGGTGTGGACAACTCAGCCGTGGACGATTCCTGCAAACCAGGCTGTCTGCTATATGCCGAACACTCAGTAAGCACACACCCTCTAGAAAATACACCAAAGACGATGAACCCTTTGTTTTCAATCGGATATCTAATCAAGCTTAGTTTGAACATAATAAAAAAAAGCACCTTTCCATCTGTCCATCTATTAGACCTTCATCTATTCATCATCCCATCATCCATCAGTACTTCCATGTGTCCATTCATCCATTTATCAACACATGCATCCGTCTATCTATCCATCCACCCATACTTTCATACATCAGTGAATACACACCCATCATCCATATATTCATTTATCCATCCATACATACATGTATTTATTCATCCATCCATTCAATCATCTGTAGTTCTATTTACTGTCTTTTATCTCTTTTATTTCAATCTTATTTTCTGCTTTACTGTCTTTTAGCTTTCTCTATCAGTACTATCAGTATTGCTCATCTTACCTCCTACTACTTTAAGTCCTTTAATTTACATCTTCTCTGTTTTGTTTCATATTAATGCCATGACTTACTTTTAATTCAAATTTTATCTAATTATGCTTCACCTTTGTTACACTTTTAATCCTTTTATAGATAACATTTTTAGACTTTTTATTGTTTTATCTCCTGCTCATGTCTGTTGTTTTATTCTATGGTTGCTATTATTTTATTATTTTATTGTCATTACTAATATCATTCTCACCCCATTTTTACTTTTTCTTACTGGTTTTATGGTTTTTTTTAGCTTTTATTTCAATCCTCATGGTCTCATTTTACGTTGCATGGTTCTTGTTTTGTCTGGGTTCTTATGACAGCGCGTGTTTTTCTTTAACAGTGCCTTGATTAAACTGGGCTTTTTGTTTTTTATTTCCTTTTGTGCTGAAGCTCTTGCTGTCTGTATGTTCTTGTCTGTTTGTCAAAGCACTTTGTAAACCTCTGTTTTTAAAAATGCTATACAAATAAAGTTATTATTATTATTATTATTATTATTATTATTATTATTATTATTATTATTATTACCCAACTCTGCATTCATCCACCAAACCACTCATCTATCCATCCACCTATTTATTGTCATTACCTCCACCAAGGAAGTTATGTTTTTGCCGGTGTTTTTGTCTGTTTGTTTGTTTGCCTGTTAGCAAGAAAACTACTGGACTGACTTTTCTGAATTTTTCAGGAGATGTTGGTAATGGCCCAACTAAAAAATGATTAGATTTTGCTGGTGATCCATATAACCTCCATTAGCGAATAATAGTTTTTGCTCAATAACTGTCTAACTAATAGTGATATCAACATCATCCTGAGTGCTAGGTGTGGATTTTCAGGATCAAGGAATCATATTATGATGGTCATCATGGAACTATTGCTTATAGATGTAACAGCAATATGTGAGCTACCTTGGCAGAGGTTTGTGCTCTCTGAGTGCTTTCTAGTGTTCATCTATCTATCCATCCATACACTCATGTACCAATTCATCAGTATACTTACCCATGTGTTTATTCATTTTCCCATTCACCTATCCATCTGTTGATCCATTCATTCATCAATAAATCCATCTATCCATCTGATTAAGACATGTCACATTAGGCCCGGGGAGCCGAATCTGTCCCGGGATATAATTCAATACGTAAAATAATTTCATGTGTCTATTGTTAGTGTCCCTCTATAAGTAGCACCCCACCAATCATTCTACAAATCCCACAATGCACTGCAGCAGCTCCCTCCCATTGCTTTGCAAATGAATGCATTGGTCAGTGTTTTGTGTCCATCCATCGATTAATACATCCATCCATTCATCTAACCCACGAACTGTCCATCCACCTCTTTACCCATCAGCATCCATCACATCATCCCCATCATATGTTCACCCAGTCATTAATCCATCCAGAAACACACATCTATCCATCAGTCATCCATCTATTAATGTATTCAGCCACACTACAAACAAATCAAACTATTCATCTGTCTATCCTCTCATCCATCAATCAATTTATGTCTGTGCATCCATCCATTCATCAATGTATTTTCTCCTAATGTTTGACAATGAAGAGATCATTTTGTCTCAAATGTGGCATTAATAGTGTCTGTTGATTTGCCAATGCCTACTTAACGGTCAATATCAGCTGACACCAATGTTAGAACAGTTCAGCTTTGCTTCTGTCTTTGTCAGCTGTTCTCAGCCTTTCATTGTATTTCCAGGTACTCTCTGGTGAAGCGAGCAGATAACTCTCAGCTGCTCTTAGTGGCCACAGAGCGAGCAGCCAGCCTGGCAGCACTGCTCGGCACAGAGCTGGAGAGTCTGCACACATTCTCAGGTAATGCTCTCTCTCTCTCACACAAACATCTCCATTCAGTGTCTCTATCTGTCAAACTTACTAATGACTTTGTGCCCTCACTGTCTCTTAAAGGCGCCCAGCTCGAAGGCGGGGTCTGCAAACATCCCACAATCCCAGACAAGGAAGTGCCCCTGTTGCCGGCCAATCACGTGACGATGGGCAAAGGAACGGGATTGGTCCACACAGCACCAGCTCACGGCATGGACGATTACAGCGTGGCTTCACAGTTTAAACTTTCAGTGGTTCGTTCTAATTGATGGAAAATTTGTTGATTTTTTTATGATTGTTCATTTTGGATCTACACACCAGGAAGCTCCAGAATTCAGCTTTACTCTTCAGTCAAGTATTTCTTAACAAAGCTAACACATTAATTCAGTACAGAATTAATCAGTCCATTTCTGAAAAAGGAATCAGCTGAGCTCTGTGGATTATTTTCACTCCTGTACATGTCAAGGAATAACCTTGAAAATCTGAAAAATGGAAGTCAATATAACATCTTACTTGAAATTACAGCAACCATCTGTCCTACAGTTTCTTTAAGTTTTTTATAGGATTTTACATTTATTTTTTAACCCTAACAAAGAGTTAAATAGCTTCATTTCATCTTTAAGTCTGTTCTGTAACTTGACCCCAAATCTTAAACACATCTATATTTAACATCTGTTCCTACTTTGCATGTTTCAAACAAAAACAAACCTCTTAAGTATTAATGTTGCTCTTATTGTCCAAAAAATATCTGGATGAATGCAGCTACAAATGACATTTTGAGTAAAAACTAAAAGAAAGAGCAGAATGTCTTGAAATGTTGCTCGTATCAAATCTTTGTGGAATTCTCTGTTGAGCTGACCTGTTCTGTTTCAATTCAGGATCTGTACCACAAAAATATAATGTTAAAGTCAAAATAGATTGATAAAAATTTAGTAACTTTGTTTTTTGGGACAAGTTATGATATTTTGAAAGAAAAACATGACCAGATGATGTCGTTGTAATGCTGAGTGTATTTTCCTTAAATTTTAGGAGTGTATGGTGGATGAAGACGGAAAGTTCACAGAGCTCGCTGGCTCTGAGCTGCAGAATCTCTCAGTGATGACTGAAGGCACAGACAAAGGTACAGCACAGAGAAAATTACATCTGCTTTATCAAGGGATATGCCAACTTTTTTTTTCTTTTTGTGTCTTGCCTCTCTGCCAAGTCTATGACAAGCAGATAGATACTAATCTTTCGACTGTGCGTCCAGTATCAAGAAAGAGACGGGCAAAGCTCGCCCACCGCTAGTTAGCTGGGCTCAAACACTGGGAGTCAACGGGTATAGCTAGCCTCCCTCTGCCTACAGTCATCAGATAAACTCTTCAGCAACTCTAAACGGTCCTGTGTGCTTGTTGTGACTCTTTTTTTACCGCATTATTGTTTAGTTATCTTCTGCTATCATCATATAATCTTCTTCTACTCATAAATAGAGACTTTGTTTTTTTGACCTCTTTCCACAGTGGCTTGCTAGAGATGAGATGTTCGTGAATGAGTTGAGTCTTTTGAACAGCTTTATTAAGTGAATGATGAGAACCGATTCGCAGTTGTGAGTGAGCCAGTGAGTTTGCAAGCCATTATTAAATGCAAATTGCCTACAAATTTAAGAAATGCTTGCAAACTCATTGGCTCATTCACAACTGCGAATCGGTTCTCATCGTTCACTTAAAAGAGCAGTTCAGACTCAACTCGTTCACGAACGTCACATTTGTAGGTCAACAAGACAAAGCCTCTGTTTATGAGTTAAAGAAGATAATACAGTGATAGTAGAAGATAACATAACGCGGTAAAAACAAGTAACAACTAGCACACAGGACTGTTTAGAGTTGCTGAAGAGTTTATCTGATGACTGTTGGCAGAGGCAGGCTAGCTATAGCCGTTGACTCTCAGTGTTTGAGCTAAGCTAACTAGTGGTGGGCGAGCTTTGCCCGTCTCTTTCTTGTTACTGCATGCACAGACAAAAAAATTGTGTCTATCTGCTTGTCATGGACTTGGGAGTGAGACAAGACAAGAAAACAAAAAAAAGTTGGTGTATCGCTTTAAAGGCGTTTGAATGCAATTTAATTGGCTGTATTTTGATTTATAACTTGGTTTTTAATTTTGTGCTGTTTCTTTTTGTGCTCGTGGACTCCCCTGTTGCCTGTTTCAGTAATTTCCATGCTGAAGGATTGTGGGTCTCTGGTGAAGGAGGAGCAGTGCGTTCACAGTTACCCGTACGACTGGAGGACCAAACAGCCGGTTGTCATCAGGCCGAGCAAACAATGGTTCATCAACACAGCCTCACTGCAAGACAAAGCCAAGGTAAAGCTTGATGACAAACCAGAGTCCTATTTACTACTGGACGGATTTTGCCGAAATTTTCAGGAGATGTTGGTAATGGCCCAAATTAAAAATGATTAGATTTTGGTGGTGATCCAGATAACCACCATTAGAGAAGGATCGTTTTTGCTCAATAACTTTCGAACTAATAATGATATCAACATGATTCTGAGTGCTAGGTGTGCGTTTTCAGGGTCAAGGAATCATATTATGATGGTCATCAGGGAACTATTGCTTATAGATGTAACAGCAATATGTGAGCTACTTTGGTGGAGGTTTGCGCTCTCTGAGTGCTTTCTAGTTGCTGTACATTAACATTACCCTCACTGATGCCTTTGACTTTGTACTGCATGCCTTCCTTAAGGTTGCAGAGTAGACTGGACTCACATGGAAAAGGGTGCCTTAAAGAGGCAGGAGCTCTAACAGAGCATCTAAGACACATTGAACATTAGTGATTGTAAACTTACTCTAGTACTTATCAAAAATAAATATATGAACCTGATTTAAGGCAAAATATGACCTCTTTAAATTAGTGCAGTTTTAGTCTAACTAAAATTGTTACATGCATCTTAAAAATGCAGTTTTAATGTGACCCCCTATGATAAAAAGCTCAGAATTAATAATTAAAAAATTAAAGCAAAATTATTTTATGTTTTTTTTTGCAGGAGGCTCTGCAGAAGGTGCGCATTTTGCCAGAGTCAGCACGGAGCAGCCTGTTGGCCATGCTGGACAGACGGACCTACTGGTGCATCTCCAGACAGAGAAGCTGGGGCGTCCCGATCCCTGTTTTCTACCACAAAGAGACCGGAGTGCCTCTAATCAACAAGTGAGCTGATCCATGCACACAGACTCAAACCAGCAGGCTGAACACATGCTTAGATTTACACAAAAGGTCCTTTTCAACTGCAGAACTTTGATGAGGAACAACGGACATTTTGAGGAACTCATTTCGAATGCAGGAACCAGGGATTAAATTTAGTTCTGATGTGGCTTATTTTTCCTAAAAAGTCAAACATCAGGGGCAAGTACTTTTTAGTGCCCCAGGAACGCTGGGGGTGACCCTGTAGTGCTGAACTTTTCTGAATGGTTAGGTGTTCACAGCTTTTGCTTAGACTTTGGATCAGGACTGGGTAAATTGAGTTTTAATTTCAATTACAATTTTGGCGTCCAACAATCATGAAAACAAGGTAGTTGAGATAAAATGATTATTGTGCTGCATGTCATGTTGCACTCATTTTTGCACCAAGAATGCATCACCTGCACTTCAGACATATTCAAACATATTTTTAATCTTTTTTTTTCATATATTATTCATTATTCATTGCATATTTTTTATGATCTCTTAAAATTAAAGTGCTTAGTGCTAGAATTAGATATATCTAATGCTAAGTTTTGCACAAGTATTGAGTTGTAACGTTGGTCTCAATACCAATCAAAATAATCCTGATTACGATGATTGCCATAATTAAAATGCCCTGCTTTGGGTTTACAGTACCAATTCAGAGACAACCTGTGATCGTCGCATTAACTAGTTAACCAGTAGTTTCATTTCTCAAACAGTAATTTACAGTTTCCTGTAGTTGTATGTTTTGTTTTGTTTGTGTAGTGAAACCAGCATTCAGTCCACAGTGCTTCACAGAAGAATGAGATGCAGGAAATAGAAACAGGAATTTTCACCCAATGGAGTAAATAGCTTTTTTTGGCTGTGGTTGAAAAGCAGACAGCAGTCGTCCATTTTTAGAAATACTCACAAATACATGACCTCCATGTTTGTTTTGTCCTCAGGTACACGGTTTCCCATATCGCAAAGCTCTTTAAAGAAAAAGGAAGTGACTGTTGGTGGGAGCTTCCTATTGAGACTTTGCTGCCAGCGGAAGTGCTGAAAAAGGTGAGTGAGGTGACATATTAGTTTATGAGAAGCTAACAGGGAATCCCTCTTTTTACCAAATCTGTATTCTATCACTTACTGGTGTTAAGACACATGATAGTTTTAGAGCTGCAGTTGTAGGTCAAGTCTGTTGACGGCCACAAAGTGTCTTAATAACTGTTTTGTAACAGCAGAAGACAACCATGCTCGGTCCTTTATTTTGAAAGAGGCAGATTCAATTTTTTTTTTTTCAGGTTACCAGTGAGCAATACAGTGTTGACTACTACAGAGAAAGATGTCCCTGAAGAGTTTTACATTTCTTAAAAACTACAAACAGCCGACAAATGGCTATTTTCAAAGCTACCAGAAAAACAAGTGTTTCTTCTGTACAAGACGGGGATTTCTTGTCTGCTGTTGTCTTGATCATTTACTTTATTTCATTTTAATATTATTTACAACCTGAAGAATCTCTTAGAGCATTCCCTAATTTTCAATACATCGAGAGTAAAGTACAACAAGAATAAAAACAAAACAGATAATCACAAAGTACAGAATAGAAAAAAATAATGAAATGAATCAGTGGTGAATGAAGTTTACGAGAGTAAGTTCGGGGAAAGAGACTTTTCTGTCAGTTTAGTCAACATAGTCCAAAATCAATATAAAAACAGCCTCTGTCATAATTGTTACTGTATTTGTCTGTAGAAGAATCTAAACAATTCAAACTTTGCCTATTGTGTTTAATGTTTCCCACTGTGTTGCTGTCATTTGTGTGTCATTCAGAGTAAAGCAGGTCCAGTGACCGACTACGTTCGTGGACAAGATGTTCTTGACATCTGGTTTGACAGCGGAGCATCGTGGGCCGCTGTACTTGAAGGTAAAGCTGAAGGTTTCTCAGTCTTTCCTGCCAAGCAGATTGTAGAGGATTCTAACAAGTTTTATAGATTTACTTGCACGCAAACATCTGTTATATTCCATTTATGATAACAAAGGTGACTATCATGAGGTACAACATGTATGTGCGGATTCAATACTTCACAAAGCTCTCTCTCTCCTTTGACACTAATCAGATGAGCAGAAACGTCTCTCCAAACTTCGACAACAGCAGCTTTGCCAGCTTTTATAATGCCAAGGCTCTTTCCATTAGTTTTATCGTTGCGAAAGCTGCTTATACTTAATTCAAGTTAACCATAAGCACATGGAAAGCTGGATCAGGCTGTGCAGCCTCAGCAAACCAGGGTCACTGTGTTCCTGAAGGTGCCTGTAACTCCTCATAAACAGATCTGCAGTCAGTGTCAGCCAAGAACAGTCATGAAGACAGAGACCATCGATCTCAAGATAAGGCTGTTTAACACATTTTCACTCATAATTCAGCTGATAATGTCAGTAATGCTTTGACAAAAAAATTTATGCAGATGTACGTTATGCAGGTCTGTGCAAATCCACAGTTAAGTTTGGATCCAGATCAAGATTCAGAGTAAATGCTTTGGCAGAGGTTTGTACTCTCTGAGCACCTCTAGTTATTACAGTTATTATTATTACTGTTACTATTTTGATTATTATTGTTATCATTATTATTATCATCATTATTACTCACACTTTTCCAAGACTTATCATAAGTCAATCATGAGCACAGCACTAAGACACATTAAGCTGAAGCCCAGCTCACAGTGCCTTTATGCTAAAGAATTGTAATTGAGGCTCTGTTATATCTGAACCTGGACAGTTATTCTGCAAGGCCATATCATCTGTGTCAATTCCTGCTGCAATACGAGTTGGATGCATGTGACACAATGTGTATACCCACATACACACAAAGACGGAGAAACTCACTCCTGATCCCCGCTGAGTCTTTGTGCCTCAGTCTCTCCAATATTGATCTCTGTTACAATCACTGGAGAAAGAGCAAACAGGGGATCAACTCGTTCCTCCATTGCATCTTTGGGAAGTTCACAGTGGAGACAAAGCACCACTGGGGCATTAACATTATGGCTTGAAACAGCAGTGTGAATGCAGCTTAAGTTACAGCAGCAAGAGAAAGCCTCCTGTTTGGCAGGAGCTCTTGAGCAGAACTAGACTTGTGTTGTCATGAATGTTTAGTCCACATGAACTCAACCAAAGTCCAAAAACCGTCCACGATCACCGACTTAGAATTGGCTTAAAATATTAGTGTTGGTGCCTCTACATATGTCATGAATGCGTGCTGAGTTTTAGGTGAAAAATCTGAAGTGTTTCTTAACTGTAGTCCTTTAAAAATGGGTTGTTGCGCCTATTTTTGACACTTGTAAATTGCATATGTTTCTGAGTAACCAATGTTGGATGACAGTGTCACTGAAACAAGCTAAGACTTCTGGCTGAAATTTGATTTCCAGGCTTTCAGATTCTGTCATCAGAAAAGGCCTAGCTCTCTGAGTTTCTGGGTTATTGGTCTCCAAAGTGGTATTGTTTTTATGCACAAAAATGGAAAAATAATTTTCAGGGGGCCAGTGTAAGCCTACAATCATACAAAACAGGCTATGGATGGTGGATTCCTTCAATTTGAAGACAGGACTGTCTGCTGGAGGGAACCTGACTCTGATGGATATTAAATGTTTACTTCTAAAGCAATGATATGTGACTGTTCAACCTTCAAGTTGTCTTTCCAAAGTCAAAAAGTCATGTAATTTTGTAACTAAAATAATGTCCCCGGCCACCTGCGCTTTGTAACTATGGCAGTGGGCTGCAGTTCTCCTACAAGCATCACAAAGACTTTACAGCCCAAGTTCACACACCAACAGAAGATAAAGAGAAGCCCTGAGTCTGTTTTGATCAAACAGATGAAACCGCCAGATGAATGAGGATGATGATGGAGCTAAGAAGTGAAAGAGTTTGGCTGGACAAAAAGCTTAAAAAAACAAATTACAGGATAGACTCCATTCTCCTAGTTAAAAGTTATTGTACAGTGTGAGTCAAAAAAGAGGAAACCTAGATTCAATCTCAAATCTCTCACAAACCAAAAAAAGTATCATAAAACTGATATAAGCGACTGATACTGTCATCATTTTTTACTTTCATTTTGATGCATTGGTCATTCATATTCATTCAGGTGACTGCACAGCAATCAGTTTTTGTAAAGCTTATCAAAAATGATTTTATTTTAGTTTTTATTTTGCACAAACCCAGATTCAGTTCCAAATCAAACCATTTCTCATGAGACATGATATAAATATGAATGGCCACCAAGGTCTCACGCCATGCAATTTCTTTCTCTTTGTCTGTTGGGAGGATGAAGTCTTCAAGACCCCTCCTCAGAATGTGGCTGATCTTCGTGATTGAATTATTCGGGCTGTGGATGCCCTGCGGGGTACAGAAGGGGTAGTGAATGCAGTCTGTGACAAGGAGATGAGCAGAGCTGTGTGTTCAGAAAGAGAGTTTAGAATCAACATTCACAGTGCTGTGGGCATTTTTGTTTTGCGTTGTTGTTTATTTGATTGTTGTTTTGTTTTGTTTGATTTCCTAGCTGTTAATGCTCTGGCAAATGTAAAAGAATATCCTGCAAATATCAAGTTAAACAAACTCAAAACTTGCACAAAAGCAATTTTGACATGTTTTACAAAACGATTGTTGTGCAGTGACCTAATATGACCAATGCACCGTATGAGAGTTAACTGAGTACGATAACACATCCTGATGTCAGTTTTTGCCTTGTGAGACTTGAGATTGAATCCGGGTTTTCTTTTCTTTCAGCTTTCACGGTAAAGTTAGATCAAGCATGAAACCTTACATATTGTTGCTTTAAGTGCAAGCTCAGATGATTTCCTGGTTTTACATCTTCACTGTGATTAGCTCTTTTTTGTTCACTTCCAGAGGAGAAAGAAGGAGACTCTGAGGAGCCTGAGTCTCCTCTAAGCTGGCTCCCCGCTTCACTTCGTACACCTCTGGTTACAGGTTATTTCATTACTCAGCTGTTGTGGTTCACACAGCGGTATTGACTGCTAATGTGTCTTGCTTGGTCTCCTCACAGCTTTGTTTTTCAGGCTTTTACCCCACCTGTGTCTTGTTCTCTTCAAGCCTCTTCTTTTGCCTCCAGATGCTTTTGATAGCTTTGTTCTTTAACGTTGTAGACGTTTTTTTCTGCAGTACCAAAGAGACATCAGCTCAATAGCAGATAGACATTTTGATGCTCACTCTACAAAAACTACACTTCCTCTTTGCATGGTGTTAAAAAAGTGCTTTGTTCACTTCTGTTGTTGAGATAAAAGTATTTGAGAGTGGTATTGAATTGTTGATGATGAAATGTGGAAGACTCGCCTCCTCTTTCTCTCTTTGCATGCAGGATGTACGTAGAACTTTTGCCTTTGGAGGGAATACTGGATGTTTGCTCTTTTTCTTTTCCAGGAATGGCCAAAACCCGACATTTCCTCTCTATTTTTCTGTTTGTCTGTTAAAAGCTGCTTTGACTTAATGTTCCCCTCTACATCTACACAATGTTGTTTCAGTTTTCCACTAACTGTGGCTGGTCTTACTCGTCTTTTTCAGATGCAAACTAACCATCAGCGCACGTACAAGTAAAAAAAGTACTAATTCCCACCCCCTCTCTGCTTCACCCAGAGTCAGACTCGAGGGCAGATGCGTATGTTGAAGGAAAGGACCAGATAGGTGGGTGGTTTCAGTCCTCTCTGCTCACCAGTGTTGCTGTGAGGAACAAAGCTCCTTATAAGTGAGTAGCCATGTTTACATAGACACAAATAATCTGAATGAGCGCTTGATTAAAAAAAAAAAAAAAATGCTACCACGTCTTTCAGAAAATGATAACTCAAACATGTGATCAGGGCAGACAGGAGTTGTCAATACTGGGGCTCAGTTTCACCCAAAGTGACTTAACAACACCCATTGTCTACATCTGTGTAATCTCAAGCAAGGGTGGAAACACCAGTAAATTGTAGATACATTCAGCTATGCAACATGACATTGAACACAAGGAGGGCCATGTGTTTGATATTGTTGACACTAGGGGTTTACCAAAAATCAGCCTGGCCAATTACCAGGCAAAAATTCACAGATTATTGGCGTAGCTTTTAATTTTACCCTCCGCCAATGATAATTGATTAAAAAATGTCTTCGTTTGGATCTAATCCAGTCCTCTGGTTGTCTTTTCTGCCACCTTTCAACTATTGTCCCATTTACAACAGCACCTGATTGGCTAAAAAGAATTAAAAGTCAATAAACTCAGAAACCAACTTCAAGTGCTGTCTTTGCAATTGATTTAATTTTTTCTGTGAATTTGCAAAAAAAAAAATAAAAGAGTGACTTAGAGAACTAAGGGAAGCATCAGAAAATAAGATAAAACTTCACACGCATGATCAGGACAGGATTTGTGGAAAATGAGTACTGCTTTGTACAAGGGCCTGCAAAAATCAACAAATAAATCAGTTACCTCAACAAGTAAATAATGCGGGATTTATTTTCAGATTATTAATAAAATGTCATCTTTTGCTGCATAATCATTAAAGAAAAATGTTTGATGTTGTCATTTTACAGATATGAAATACTAATGGTGTGTGTGACTTCTTGTGTGTGTGCTTAGATCTCTGGTAGTTCATGGATTTGCTCTTAGTGAGAAAGGAGAGAAGATGTCCAAGTCTGTGGGAAATGTTGTTGATCCTCATGAAGTCATCAACGGAGGGAAGGTGAGATGAGAGCAGAGAGGGTAATAAGACCCCAAAAACTGACCCCAAAAGCCATCCAGACCTCAACAAGATCCAAATCAATACCTCTGCCAAGGTTTTGCAGGCGTTGGTCTGTCTGTTAGCAACATAAATCATAACGCTATGAGCGCTTTGGGAAATGTTAGTCATGACACAAGGAAAATCGGGATTCGATTTTGGTGGTGATTCAAGTCCAGAAACTTCTTAATTTGTGCAAAAAACAACTTTTGTATTTTACTCACTGCTTCCTGTTTTCAGTTGAAGTTTCTTTCATTACTTTCAATCCATTCTTTCATAAAGTAATACAGTTCTTGTGCATCTAATTTTTCGTTTTTGTGTTTTAGGACTCCGGTATGCCAGCGTATGGAGCAGACGTGCTGCGTTGGTGGGTAGCTGAGTCAAACGTCTTCTCTGAGGTCCAAATCGGACCAACTGCTCTAAACTCAGCCAGAGAGAGCATCAACAAGGTACCAGACCTGTTAGGACTCTGTTAAAGGGGCTGCTTATTTTTTATGGATGTCAGAGAGGTCTTATAATTCTTCCTCAGGTTTTAAATGTCCTTCAGTTTTTAACATGTCTCCTCTGCATGATAGAGAACTCCACTACGTAAGCTAATAAAGTCTGCACTTAAGACGTCTCTTGCTCCTCCCCTGCACAACTCTAGTAGCCTGAAACTGCTATGCCAGTGGTTTAAGCTTATTGGTTTGGCTGCAGATCTGCTCTGAAATGATTAATTACCACAGAGTTGCAGAGCGTCTCAGGCAGAGTGAGAATAGAGGTGGATCAGGGGTACTCAGTATGTGTAAACAAGAAGGTTTCTTGAACATTAGTGATTTTGAACATACCCTAGCATTCGTCAAAAATGAATATATGAAATTCTCTGTATGTGTTTGTGTCTGCAGTTGAGGAACACTCTGAAGTTCCTGCTCGGTAACCTTCAGGGCTTCGACCCCAGAGTTCAGGCTGTGGACCCCAAAGAAATGCACTACATTGATCAGTACATGCTACACCTGCTCAGAGATTACAGCATCAAGGTTTGTCTGTTTAGTCAAACGTTATTTTGATAGAAACACAAGGTTCTCATGGCACTCAGCACTTATTCCCAAAGCATTACCAATAATTTACATAATCCACCACATTATTGCCACCTGCAGCAGACCCAGGCTCCGTTCAAGGTGGAAACAACTGTGCTGCTACAGTATCATCTACTCCACCACAATGCCTGTCATAGGCCACTCAACCCAACCATGTAGACTAATGTTTGGCTGCGGTTATCAAGCAGGGACCTCCTGTTTCATGTGTTTCATCCAAACAGAACCCCCACAACAACTGTAAGATGCTGGACATTCATCTCTGGCTGCCCAAGGCCACTCCCCTCCATGCTGACTTTCACTGTCCATTATCCATCCATTATCCGTACAGCTTATCCCTTTCGAGGCTGCGGGGGCTGGAGCCTATCCCAGCTGGTACACACTGAACTGGTCACCGGCCAATTACAGGGCTACATAGAGACAGACAACCACTTACACCCTCACCCACACCAAAGGGCAATTTAGAGACAGCAGTTGACCTAATGAGCATGTTTTTTGGTCTGTGGGAGGAAGCGTTATTGCCCAGACAGATCCCACAAGTGGGACAACATGCAAATTCAGCACAGAAAGGCCCTGACTGACACAGGGTTCAAACTAGAAGCCTTCTTGCTATTGGCAAGGTGTACTACTTGCCATGCCACTGTCCACAGTGTCAGTACAAATACATTCTTTTATCTTACCTAACTTACCACATGGCTATCACAGCCCAAACAGCATAATCACCTTCAATGGACTCAGGCTCTGTACATCCAAGCTTCAAGTAGTGATATTGCTGATACTACACACCCTAGTCAACAGTGAACAGCTTTAACTGATGACCAACATTACCCTATAATACTGATATAAAAAGAAGACTGCCAACTGAGGTGCTGTCTGATGCTAACTCTGTCCCTGTAAGTCCAACTCTAACCAGTAAGACTGCTGACCTGTCTGTGAACCCTACATTCAAGCTTTTCCCCCCCTTTACTTCCACATCCAAGTCTTCCCAGTGATCTGTCAGTCCTATACAATGTCCATATTCATGTTGCTGTCTGAAATAAGTGTGTTACGTGCCTTTTCTTATTTGTTTTTGAAGGTGACAGACGCTTACAGTGAGTTTGATGCCGGCAGAGTGATCCGAATACTTCAAGCCTTCATGACCAGAGACCTCTCCAACTTTTACTTCAGCGTCATTAAAGACCGGTAAAGACAGTCAAAAAGATCTCTTCGTGACATACAATACTGTGTTTACCTGTAACAGTGTTCTGTAAATGGCTGCACTTTGTAGCCTTTTTTTTTTTAACTTGGGCCCTATTTTCCATGTTTTTGGGATTAAAATGGTCAGTAGATTTAGACTGGTATCAGCAATTTATGTAAAAATGATCTGGGCTGCACTTTTAGGCACATTTAAGCCTGTCAGTCACAAAACAACATTGTTGCAAATTCACACAACTCACCATTTTTTTTTTTTATCACAAAGTTAAGTTAAAGCCAATTTGAGTCCACTAGTCACTTAATATATATACTCTATATAATGCAGTTTTTGTATATACAGACGCCTCAAATGCAAAAAGCGAGTAACACTGCCAGAGGAGGTGTGTTGGGGCTTGAAGCCCTTTGACCCTTCCTCAAACTGTCGCCTTTACTTAGTGATTTGTATTTTCCTTAGTGATTTGTATTTTTTTTATCATAACAAGGTGACCATGGTCATCAAGTGGTCTTGAGGGTCTCCAAGTGGCACCATTTAAAAATGCCTGGACACAGCTTCAGAAAAACTGTGTGAAATATTCACACCCTATACCAGGGGTTATCAACGATGTTTGTAAAAAGGCCAGTTTTTTTCTTGGTATATGCCTTGTGGGGCATATTTGAAAAAAATAGTAGTATTAAGAGATATATTTTTAAAACATATATATATGTCATGTTGTGATTGTTGTTTGGCATTTTATTACCATAACCAGAAGCACCTACTTTGACATTTTATGACACAACTTCAGAGTGTAAACCTTAAAAAAGACATCTGATCGACTGTGCATCAAATGGTTCAAATACAGCATGAAGTTGACTGTCATAGATTAGTTCTACAAGAATATTACAGAAATGTTAAGTGTAAAAACATGGACATATAGGGACCATGTTAAAAAGAAACAAATCCCCCATATAGACATATTTGATTGACCTTTTCTTGTCCCCCCCTCTATATTTATCCATATTTTCCTCTTTTAATCAGGTTGTATTGTGATCCAGAGGACTCTCTGGGCAGGAGATCTTGTCAGACGGTTTTAGAGGAAATTCTGGACGGAGTCACCAGGTCTATAGCTCCCATCCTGCCTCATTTAGCTGAGGATGTGTATCTACACGCACCAGGACATGACGGTATGGGCCTGCTGGTTTATCAAGTCAGCGTACTTGAGCTACCCCTCAACAAATATATTTATAAACTGTGATTTTTCTTCTGCAGAAGGGGAAACTTTGTTTCAGAGCGGCTGGGTCAAGAGCAGCTCTGTGTGGAGGCGACCGGGCCTGGAGGAGGCAGTGGAGGGGGCGTGTGCCATCAGAGACTCCTTCCTGTCTGCAATACCGGGGAAAAATGCTGCTCAGTACGACCTCACCATCGCCATCGAACCGGGACTGCTGTTTGAACTCATGGAGGTAAATGTTTCCATAAAGATACACAGATATGTACAAATAATGAAGCAGTGTGTGCACCTTGAAAATGAAAAAATTTAAGTGGCTGACAGTGCTGGTAAGAGTTTTCTTGCTTTTGAAACAAACCTAAAAAGTATGAGAGCTAAAAAAGCAGATTCTCAGAGGTGTGATAAAAGCAACTCTCAGGAATGTCTTGTTCTAAACATAACATAAAACCCTTGCCCCGGATCATAACCAATTAATGTACATTTGCAAGTAAAGCTGCATTCACACACTGACATTTCGGACAGCTTTTGCTGACGTAGAGGGAAACGTCAAGCTAGGTTAACGTCAGTTGGATATCACTGATGTTCATCGGGTATGTCAAAAATTGTTTCCATGCTTGAGGGGATACGCCAACTTTTCTTTGTTGTCATGTCTTGCCTCACTCCCGAGTGCATGACAAGCAGATAGACACCATTCTTTCGACTTTGTGTTCAGTAACAAGAAATCTAATTAGCTTAGCTCAAACAATGGGAGTCAACGGGTATAGCTAGCCTGCCACTGCCTACAGTCATCAGATCAACTCTTCAGCAACTCTAAATGGTCCTGTGTGCTTGTTGTGACTAATTTTTTACTGCATTATGTTATCATCGTATTATCTTCTTCTACTCATAGACAGAAGCTTAGTTTTATAGACCTACTTACAAACATGTCTGCGGTGGTTTGAGCTACAGATGTGACATTCATGAACGAGTCGAGTCTTTTGAACAGCTCTTTTAAGTGAACGATAAGACATGATTTGAAGTTGTGAGTGAGCTGTTCGTTTGCAAAATACTATTGATTTCTGTATTTGCATCCTAGTACTTAATGATAAAATCAGATGTATTTAGAAAACTCTTTAGTTATATTTGGAGGGAGCTCATGACAGAAAGTAATTGAGGACCACTGACCTAAGATGAAGGTGCTGCCCATGTTTTACATCTGTGTTTGTGAACATTTGAAATCCGTCTGCAGTTAGTCAGGAGGGCTGTCAGGAAACGTCAAACTCCACCAGGACAACACTTCTCTCTGCTTTAGATTCGGCGACCTGCGCTCACAGCAGAACTTGACCCCGGAAACGTACTGCCACTAAAATAAAATTAAGATGATTTATCAACGCTGGTCAGCATCAGCTACTGTATGTTGATGTGTGAATGGGCCTAAGGCAGTGTGTCGGAGTTAGCTGAATCCCTTTATAGCAAAATTCACAGTGTAGATGCAACTGCTTGCATTTTCACAAACAACAACAGATTGATCAAATTTACAGATGAATTAATATTGTTAGATTAGTCCAAAAAGCTACGCAATGACCTACGTTTGAGTTAATTTAAGGTTATTTGAAAAGTAAGTTCAGTTTTTACATTTTTTTAAGTTTAAATAGGACCTTCCTTTTTTTTTCTCAGTCTCTACAGGAAGAACCGTCCTCGACCTCCTCTCAGCTGGCCGAGCTGATGATGGTGGCGAGGGTTAACCTGACCGGTGAGCTGCCTCGTGATCTTGCCCACGATGCTGTGCTGAGCCACGGGACCTTCCTCATCAATCTGGAGGGTGAGCATCATTCAATGATAAATGGATGTGCAGTGTTTCTCAAAGAGTGGGGCGTGACCCCCAAGTGAGATGTGGCCAAAGAAAAGAGGGGTGATTTGTCTGGTCTGGGTATTACAGCCTATATATGTGATAGAAATGGCTAAAATGAACAGCCAAAGTATCGGCAGAAATTTTGATATCATGCCGATAATATTGTGCATCCCTAGTTAATGTTGTTTATTATGAATTTTTTTAAAATATATTTTACTTATACGGTTTTTCACCAAACAAAACATTCAAACAATATGAAGGAAACAAACCTGTGGAGGATTCAGGATTGCCTTTTCTCTGTAATATTTGTTACTTTGACTTTTAATGATGATTCTTTATCCTGTCATTGAAATGTAAACACCGTCTGTTTCCTCCGCTTCTTTTGTTCCTCTTGGTTTATGGTGTTAAATGTGGAACTTTTTCCTTTTGTTAGAACGTCAAGTTGTGACTCTGGACTTCAATCTTTTCTTTGAGTCTCCAGAGAAACAAGTTTGAGTTGCCACTATGTTTATTTTTTTAAAGAAAGCATTGGCATAGAATATAAATTATTATTCATGTGCGGAAATTAAATTTGCCAACTTTGCAAGCAGCTCACTGCCAAATTGATCATTCTGTAGAGCAGATTTGAGATATAAAATTACAAACTAATCGATCCATCCATTTTCTTCTGCTTATGTGGGGTGGGGTCATGGTGGCAGCAAGTTAAACTAAGAGTGTGTTAATGTGTGTGTGCGTCTCCATCAGGTGGTGTAATCCGTGAGGAGAGCTCATACAGTATCGCTGTTGTTCCCACCTCCGGCTCCCGATGTCCACGATGCCGTCGCTATACCGCTGACTCAGCAGACTGCTTGTGTCCACGCTGTCAGAACATCATCTCAAAGACTCACTGACAAACCTGTCGCCATGACAACTGGCAAACTCCACCTGGACGTGCAGATCGACAGCGCTGTTCACCTGAAGCAGGAAAGTGACCCTAAACCAGCTGATGCCTCACTGCAGAGCTTTAAGACGAAGAGCTTGACTGTGCGAGGCCGTCCTTCAAAACAAAAACAAACTAACGTGCTCCAGACTTTCCTGCTGTGAACTCTAAAACCAAAAACACTGCTGCGGCCTGAATGTGCAGGATTTACCTTCAATCCAGTCAGCATGAGCAGATTGTTTACTGTAAATAATGTTGAAAAGATATGGTTCAGAAGGGATGCTTTTTTGAAGTCTGAATGGAGAGTTAATGAACTATGAGTGTCACTGTGTGACAGCGATAGAGAATTTCTTTGGTTGTGGGTTTTTTCTTTCTTTGTTAAATAAATCCTGTTTGTTGTTAATTCTAATTATTCTGAAAGTGTATAAAAATGATGTATCAAACTATAAATAAATTAAGTTTTATCCCTGGATTCATTGTTTGCAGATTGTAACACAAGACCTGCGAACCAATGTAGGGTTTATGCCACAGCTGCTAAAATTAACAGCATTGGTAATTACCCAAATCATTTTTTATGTCAATACACCAGTATGCAGAAGCTCTTTAACCAAAATATTTTTTATGCTAAAATCTTTATGCACAAAATTTTAATCTAAAGCAAGTCTGTGGAAACAGCTAGAAACTATCTGTAACTCAATAACAAAAGAGCGAGTGTACAAGTACATGAAAGCAATGCAGCAGGAACACAAAATATAACCAAATGTGAACAAGGACGTTTTAGTGGTTTCAGTTATTTTTCCAAATAAATAAGAATTACATTTTTAGTTTATAACAAGGTTTTGAATGGTTCCTCATTTTTAAGACAGGTGAACTGATTTGAAATGATTGCAGAATATTTGAACATAAAAATATATAAAGATCTCATTCTCAGAACTTTAAGAGAATTTTGTCACATAAACACAACAAATTCAAAGATTATTTACAAGCTTTAGAAAAAAGGAACTAATTTAATCAAAGCAGATGAGCGAGTTATTACAAAGAAAACTGAATAAAAAGCACTCGGAGAGCACAAACATCCACCAAGGTAGCTCACATGCTGCTGTTACATCTATGAGCAATAGTTCCGTGATAAAGTTACCATCATAATATGATTCACTGACCCTGAAAACACACACCTAGCACTAAGAATCATGTTGATATTATTATTAGTTAGACGGTTTTTGAGCAAAAATGATTGTTCGCTAATGGCGGTTATCTGGACCACCACTAAAATCTAATCATTTTTAAGTTGGGCCATTACCAACATCTCCTGAAAATTTCAGTTTTTGCATAATCTTAATAACAAACAAACAAACAAATGGATAAACAAACAAACATACACCAGCAAAAACATAACCTCCTTGGTGGAGGTAATCATGGTAGGTTGTGGGCCTGATTTGACCAAATACAACTTGGCCTTTGAGATATGCAACCATATTTTGCGGCGGGGTTACCCAGTGTAGGAAAAGATGTTTAAAGTCTGAATATCAGGTTTGATCTCTGAACATATGACAGAACTGAGAATAACTGTGGCTGCTTGTATCTATTAGTTTTTGAAATAAACAAATATAAACTGATACACATTATTTGTTCAGGTAATTTAAAGCAAAAATGCGACGTTTTTTTTTATTGTACTTTATCTTTTTTTTGTCATTTTGCAACCGGACTGTGTTTTTAACGGGAGGTTTGACAAAAGAGAAACGTGATAAAAAGTTTTAAAGTCAGTAAGGGCATTTTTTTTCACTATAATGTTCATGGCAATAGTCTAAACGATGATAACTGGTCATGGAACATTAGTTTGTTTTAACAATAATCAACATGTTTACTGTTAATAAAAATCTAAATGAAAAATAAATTCAAGTCCTATATCCGACCTAACTTAAAATATTTACCACTTTAACATTTCCTAAAAAGGTAAAACTAAAAAGGTAAAAGTAACTCCTGAAAACACCGGCTCAGAGCTGAAGTCAGGCAGATACCACCATAACCAACATGTGAGCTTTGAGAACCCTCTTTATTCTGTTTGGGACGTCCTGGCAGGAGCAGCTGGACTACAGAACAGGAGGAGTACAGGCACAGCTTATAAACAACTGTCTGCATATATAAATAAAAAATAAGGTCCATTTGTCTTTATGTTACATCTTTTTGTCCATTAGAGGAGAAGCAGAGGGAGGAACAGAAATGTGATATGGCACAAAGTCAGGACACTCCAACACTGAAATGTGAGATTAAAGTTCATCAGACTGACAAAGAAAAACATGAACTCGTTTCTTAAGAACCCTCTGGTGCACTGAAATCCTCCCACAAATCTCAGAATTATGAAACAATATTTATGATACATGCACAAAAACAAGTGGGTTAAAAAAGTTAAAAGCAGAGCGTCAGCGCTCTTTACATGAATGCCTTCTGTGATTACTCTGTGAGGATGGAGTTATCAGATTTACATGACAGGATAACAAAATCTCCATGGAAACAACAAAAACAGGGAGAGAGCGTCATCTATGGTGGTCAGTCTTCAGTACTGAGAGCGTCCACGGCCTCCAGGAGGTGCAGAGCCAGGCTGTACTGAGCGTGATTCTCTGGAAGGATCTCAATCAGACGACCCACCAGCTGACTGGTCTGAGGGAGGGGGACGAGAGGACAGCGCAGCTCGCTGGGGTCCTGAAGCACAGACAAAATGCACAGTTTATAATGTCTGACAGTTTTCATGTCAGCTTTAATGATTTAGAGAAAATCTGTACAACTAACAAGCTGATGATGACTGATTCAACTCAAAACCGGTCCTCAGCACATCGTGTTTGTTTTGCACAACGCCAAGTCATGTCTCACTCAGCGGTGAGAAAACGCCAAAACATTATCATAGTAAAGTTAAAAAAACAAACAAACAAACATGGCAAGTTAGTTAGTACTCACAACCCCATGTTGACCCTCATTTTTGCCCTGGCTTTGTCCAGATTCTCTTTTGTTTCGGCCTTCTCTGCCTCCGTCTTTCTTTTCTTGCTCTGTTTAGCAGGAGGAGCGGTCACCAGTAATCGGGGTGTAGGTAGTTTCTCTGCCATTCTCCATCGTACTTGGATCCCACTCTGCTCGGCTATACGCATTGAATTAGGGTCTGTGCACTACGGCAAAATGTACGCACAGAAGGTGGGCAGAACGGCAGTATGGGATTTGATTGGTTTAATAAATTTGGTCTGAATTGCTGTGATTGGTTGGTGTTTCCCTGCTTTACTCCTGCCGTAGACAGCGGCTATTTTTCGCTCTCTTTTAAGAACACATCACGCATTGATTGCCATCGGGACACAACGATCATTTTAACCTGTATAACAAAAAGTGTGTCTAAATCTGATTACCAGCCCTGCCTTTAAAGAGGGTAAGATGTGATTTATGATTCTTGCAGTGATCTTTTAAACTGGATTATTTTTTCTCTTGATCCTCTAGGCTGAACTAAGTGACTACATTAGTTTTTCCAAGACGGGACCACAGAGAACTCCACGTGGGAGACGCAGCTGCAGCAGCTCGTGCTTGTAGTCGTGCAGCTCTGACTTGATAACATGCTCGCTGATATGAAAACATGCACACACTGCTGCCGTCAGTGTGGAATGGGCCTTAGGACAGCTGCTGATGAGCGTGCAGAAGTGGATTTGTGGACTCACCATGGCTTTGAGCCATGTGCAGAGGGTGGGGGGCAGACGGGCCAACAGCTCCATGGCCTGCTGAGTCTGACTCTGACTGTGGAGCAGCGAGTAACTCAGCCTCTGACCGGTCAGGACCAGCAGCTGAGAGCCAAGAACGTCTTTGTCCTCCACCTCCAACATCACCTGGAAGACGAACAAACACTGAGGTCAGAGTTCAGCTTTCGCTCAAACTTTATGTTTCAATATTTAACCTCTCACACGTCCCTGTACCTCTTCAGCGCGGGGGTCCAGTCCCTGGTTGTAGAGCTCACAGACCAGGTGCCGCTTTAGGATGTCAGGGTTGACCTGCAGCAGGGCTGCCAGCTCCTGACACATTGAGGGCCACCAGTCAGCTTTGGGGCCAGTGGAGGGCAGAGCAGGGGCCCCCGAGCCTGAGGCAGAGCTGCAAGGATCATCTATGGCCTGAACCCAGCCAGTCAGCACCCGCAGGAGGAACTGAGACAAACAGGAGGAGTTTTAGAAGACTGTTCAGGCAGAAATGTTCAGAATGTAACACAAATACTCTGTTTTTTCACATGAAGTGTAGATAAATTTCACCTCTTGTCGTACTGAGATCAGGCTGGGGTCCATGTCTCCACTGGGCATCAGCTGGATGGTGGTCAGATCCCTGAAGAAAGCGTTCTTACCCTGAAACAAGAGCATCTGAGTATGCTGGTGCACTTATGGAGTAAGGTCTGAACCACATGCCTGCACTCAGCTCTGGGCCTTTGTTGAAAATAACAGTGTAACTATGTACAGCTCAGTTTCAAGCTTCTGTTACTAAAAACTATGTTTAAATAATCTGAATGTAATTTTCAATTTCCAACATATACTTGCTTAATCTGTAATCAACCTTTCAATAGATGTGTGTCAGTCGGTCTCCTCACCTTACTGTCAAACAAACTGAGTGGTTTGACCTTCAGGCTGAATGTCATCGCAGCATGTAGCAGTGAGGCTAACAGGCAGTGGTGCTGCACCAGAGGGTAGTGAACCCCTCTCTGATCCAGGGCCAGCTCGGCTATAGAGGCAGGACCCTCAGCCCCGCTCCACACCTCCTCCACTGAGAGCTCAGGAGCAGAAACCTCCTCCACAGCCGAGTCCGCCTGCAGTGAAAAGACACAGAGGATGAAGAGGACGAAGGACCATCAGTGTGAAACAACAGGAGACTTACAATATTTGCATCATGATCAGGACACAAAAATGAGGTCACACTTAAAAGTGCAGATGCATAAATTAATTCATAATTCAGCTTCAGTCCTGTTGCATGGAGTGCATATGGCTTCACATGAGCCACCAGCTAAAAAGAAGCCAGTGAGTCTGTCACAGTGCTGACAGAATAACTGAGGGAATGATGGTGACAGATGAAGGGAATAAGAACAGGACTGAATATTAATATCTGACAGGCTTTTATGACTAAAAAAACTACTACTAATATCACTTCTGAGGTTGTCAAGAACCAAAACTTTGATACTTTTTCTCAAAACCACATTTCTAAAAATGATACCATACCATAAAACTTTCCATTCAATAGTGTTGTACAAACCAGAGCTTACAAAAAACATCAAGAATAGGGTTGCAAAGGGGTGGAAAATTTCCAATAAATTTTTAGACTTTTTTCATGGAAATTATTATCATTATGGGAATTATCTGAATTAACAAACATAAACATAAACATTTTGTGTTGTTAAAGTAGACATCCATGCAAAATAATACAATTAAGAACATTACATGTCAACAGAATTATTTGTACGTAGAACATTATCAAATTTTATTTTTTATTTTGAACAATGCATTTCATTTCATATCCACAGGCTCAAAAATGCATCCTCAACAGTTCAGGGTTCAAGTGATGGAGGAGTGCACCATGGATGAAGGGGGCGTGGCCTCAATACCCCTGCAGTAAGCGAGCTATGGTCATGTGATTGAGGAAGCAGAGATGTTCTCAAGTATACTTCATGAAATCTGGTTGTTTTAGTGAAGATTTTGCTAAAATATATTTTTTCCCAACAATATTCAAAATCTTTGTTAAGGGCCAAACTTCGCCAAAGGCTTTTCTCACACAATGGAAAATAATTACTTCAACTGCAACGGCAAGTCATTTTTAAAAAAGTAATTTTCAGTTCATTATCATGATATCATGATATGATATTCTGTGCTTTATTCAGACCAAAAATGTTTGTGACAATCCTGTCCTGTTTCTGGTAGTGAAAAAAGTGCTATTTATTATTGAATACTATTTTTTTGCCATGGTATTGATTCAATCAAACATGTATCAAAACAGGTATCTAATATAGATTTTTTTTTTACTGGTATGGTATCAAAGTTTACGATTCTGGTATTGTGACAACCTTTACTACTAATACTATTACTACTACTAAAAGAAAAGAAATGAAAATCACAATATAAATGAGAAGAACAAGGACAGTAATGTTAAAGGATAAGTTCGTTTTTTTGACACCTGGACCTTATTTTTAGGATTAAAGACGCTCGTAGACTCACCCAGACAATTTTGGCGGAGCTCGGAGCCGGTTTTCGAGCAATTTAGATCCATCCGACAGCGTTTTTTCTCATGCGGACGAGGGCCAGAAATCGAAGCCCCTAAATTAGACATTATCTGCTGCGAAACTCGCTCATTTCAGCTACATTTTATAAATGAATGGCCAGTGTTATCACCATGTCAGCTCAACTTCATTGTTGTGGTCATTCGGGGCTTTCCAAGGATGGGTAAGTTTTGGTGACGTCATAGACAAGAACACGAGTAGAGCCGCTGTTGTTGCTAGGCTACACGGCTACACGGCTACACGGCTATTTTTGTGCAACATGGCGGAATATTTATCCAATGTAGAAGTGTCTGACGACGACTTTGAGAATAATGGATGCCCGTATCGTTTTGAGCCAGAATATACCGACCAGGAGCTATTTGAAAGGAGGATGCAGAGGGAAAGAGCTGAACAGCTGGCCAGAGAACAAGCAACCACTGCACGTCCACGAATGGGGGCTAACTGGTGGTGTTGTTGTGGACATTGCACGGCAATGGCAACAGAGGAGGAGTGAGTTTTTTTTAGGGGTTTCGATTTCTGGCCCCGTCTGCTACTATGGTATGAGAAAAAAAACGCAGTCGGATGGATCTAAATTGCTCGAAAATGGCTCCGAGCTCCGCCAAAATTGTCTGGGTGAGTCTACGAGCGTATTTAATCCTAAAAATAAGGTCCAAGTGTCAAAAAAACGAACTTATCCTTTAATAAAACATATAGCTGGCTATGCTGTGGCTAATAGTATAAGTACAATCAAGATAGCTGGACGCTTTTTAACAACAAATTCAAAGAGGTCATATTTGGTTCATATATTCAGTTTTAATGATATTCACTACCCTATTGCTCAAAATAGTTTAAGTCTTCTCATCCTGAGTACCCCTGATCCACCTTTATTCTCAGGCTATGTCCACACGTGTTAAGTTTCTGAAAAATCTTCATCCACATGGTAATGCATAAACGCACTGTTAAAAGCTGTTTATTACTGCTTAACGTCTGTGATATGCAACTTTTATTGTCAGTTTCACCAGACAACATGGTCACTTATGAAACAATATCATCAGGTCTCGCCCTAAACGGTGGTAGCAGTTGTATCGTCAGAGTGTTTTCAAAACAGCATCATAGCGAGAAAGGGACAAATAGTATGTTGTTTGCATGTAAACAGTCCAGTCAGCAACAGTTTAGCAACATCTGATGCAGCACATGTAAACAATGTTGACCGAGGAGAGGTCAGTGCAGAGTTTCACAGACTTTAAACACCGTGTATATATGGACATAAAGCCAAAACACACAGAAAAAGCTGTGTTTTCAAAACTATCTGCCTATGTGTGGACTTAGCTTCAGTCTGTCTTTGATGCTCTGCTGGAGGGCCTTCTTTTACATGGCTCCCTCCTCCACATGAGCCCGTCTACTCTGTGGTAATTGGTTAGTTCAGTGCAGTCCTTCACCTTGTTCTCAGCAGCACCACATTTTGTCTGCACTTAGCTTACTATGGCCTTTAACTGCTGACATAACAACGGTAGGACATCACTCTGGTAGGTCTATTTGTGGGGACCAGGGGAGTGAGACATTTCAAGCAGATACTGGCACTAAAACAGGGAGAGGGAGAAGTCCTGCTGCTGCAGACTTTTTGTCTTGTGCATAGATGTACCCTATCCTGTAGAGGAGACATGTAAACACACTAAAGAGCATTTAAACTCAAAAAGCATAATATGGGCTTTTTTAGGACTTTTGAAGACCTTCTTAAGATGAAACAGAAAAGGAAATTTGAACCACATGGCTGCATACCAGTCATATTTCACATGGGACTGACTGGCTTTGATTTCCTCTCCTCTTTATTTTTAATTTTGAATAAATATCAAGCATACAAAGCTAACTAAACAGAAAAAAATAAGTAACCAGACATGTCTAAATCAAAGTGTTACCACTCAAGACCTCTTATGACTCAAAATAAGACTTTTTAAGACATCTTATAAAGTCTAGAATTGTAAAACTCTAACTTAAGACTTCATAAGAACCTTCAGGAGCCGTAGGAACCCTGAAAATTCACAAACTACACACACAGTTTGCAAAACTCAGGCTTTGTCCACTTGCAGAGCCACATCCGAGCAAAACGCATAGATATCACAAACTTCTCACAGCTTCTTACAGTAACTCTGCTCACATTGGCAAGACGCTGTGAGATGTTCTGTGGTCAAAAATTGCACATTGTCTATACAGGGGAGGAGTAACAGTGTCGTGAACCCAACCAAATTCCTTCATAATTTAGCTTAATGCGCCTGCAGCATGCACTTTGAACCATGCGCTGTATGGAGAAAGCTGTGAACAGGGCCTCAGTGTTGGTGTGTTAGTAGCAGCAGGTTTCTCCATGCTTCATTTCCCGGAATCTCTTTACTTACATAATAATTTATAAAAGACAAAGGGCACTGATTTTTAACCAATACTCCAGTCACCTCCATGAGGATCTGCAGCAGCTGCACACAGCAACCCAGGAAAGACGTCACTGCTTTATCTCCCATCCCGACATCCTGCACAGTAACACACATTATTAAATTATGCTACTACAAATCTTGAATAATAATTACACAGTCATATATTTCATTTGGAGTTGACATCTGGGAATGAGCACTGAACTTACCCGTCGACATAAGCGATCTTTGGGTGCTTTCCCCACCTGTGAAACATAATCATCAATACTTTAAATGTAGTTTTTTTGACACAAATATGACATACTACCTCCATGTTTTTGTCTGTTCTGGAGTTACCTTTTCCATGAGGTAGGCTGCTGATGAGAAGCGCTTCACAATAAACGTACTCCACATCATTGTAGAAATACCTGTAAGGAAGATTCAAAGCGGTTTTCTGAAACACTTTTCACCGTCTATTTTTGGAGATTCTTATTTAAAGACAAAAACGAATGGTGAGATATCCCTTTACGCCCCCTGTAAGCTGTTCTTTGTTGCACTTTAAAAAAAAAGTCCAACACTATCTGCCCTTCATTTGCTGTTTTGCTTTAAAAAATCATTTTTATTTTGAAAAAAAAAAAAAAAAAAATCCAGTTTATTGAAGAGTAGGACGGTGAAACGGTCAAGCAATGGTGGATCAGTTGTGGTATAATGCCAGGCCACACTGTGCAACTGAATCATTTATACTACAAAACCAACACTTGCAATTCAGGTGTGTAAACTATACGAGTGAAATGGGTAGAAACAAAATCAACTGTCCGTCAAGTTTCAACTGAACACTTGAACAGGCAGAGGTTGAAGTCGTTCAGTTATAGCGTGTAGCGGGAATGAGCCCACAACATCAAAGTGAGGTAGCGTTGTCAAAAGTCTTTGGGGTTTTAAAAAAAGCTTTTTCAGATGATACTTGAAATAAGGTCTGTGGTGAACACATGAGAGAAGAAATTCTCAAATGAGATGTTACAACGTGACTTTATACACCAGACGTGTGGGAGCTGCTTCTGGGTCAAACCTCCATGTTGTAGCTCCATTATAGCACGATGACAGCTTTTTACTTTCGATGATTAAGGAAATTAAGTTGGTTTGGAACGATAATCTTGATTAACAAAATGTTAAAGTTTCCAGTTTGCCACAGAGCTTATTATCAAAAATTATGCAGGAACACACTGAAAAATCCCACAGACTTTTAGTTGAGGGAACCGGCTTAATGCTCACTTGGAGGATGGCCTACGAATAAACAGCATCCCTGTTCCACTCTATTTAAGGCCGTAAAAAGTTTAACTTCTAATAAACAGGTATTAAAATCTAGATATCACCCTGTCGAAGGTTTTTATTTTCAAAGGAACTTAATGGCCTACAAATATACACCATCCCTGCACTACTCATTTAGCTATTTCTTTTGTGCTGCTCGCTTACTAAAACACTCTCACTATGGCACATACAAGTGAATGTTTATGACACTGCTATTATAATGCAATTTCTTTTCTTGCATGGGAGGTATTGTCTGGATGACTTTATACCTCACACTGCTGATGAATTACAAAGACTTATTTTCACTCAAAGACGGCCTCCAGCCACTGCATCCATAACATAACTCCTGACAAAAGAGAAATGAATTGGGAAAGATTACACAACATTTCTATCTTTTAGCCTTTAAACCCTGTAAAATATAAATAATCTGGCTTTGAAAGTCTCTAAATTTACTTTATATGTGGAAACTTGCCTAAAAAATCAGATACAAAATCCAATAAAACTTATTTGTAAGCATTTAAAACAACAAGGAGCCCCTCACCCAGCTGTATGTGTGGACTTGAGACCAGTTTCAAATGTTCCACGGCTGAGGACAAGTTTCGGCCCTCCTGCAAAACAAACAAACAAACAAACAAACAAACAAACAAGTAGTTTTTAGTGGTTCTAAACTGACACTGTATATTTCTACATATCAATGCTGCTCACTCTTTGTTTCTCCTTTTGCTTCTTTTTACTTTTACAAAATTTTATGCCATTTTTAAATATAAATGTTTACCCTTAACATCAAAATACTTTTTATAAACTGGTAATTAATGCAGAATATTTCATCCTAATGGACTAAAAATTAACATGAGATGCATGCTGCTGTAACCATATGGTTTACTTCAATAAGTGTATGGATGTAAACTAAACCTGTATACAATTGCATGTTTATTTTGTCATGCAATGGTTAAAAAACAAATAAAACAAATACAGCTAATTCAGCTTTAATTGTGATCTCTTGCAAGTTTTGAACTGAATTCATTTTCTCTGAATAGTCACGCACATGCTCACAATGGACAGAGGCAAGACAAATTTCTTTAGTGACGAAACTGCTTCTTTAATAATTGACAAAAGATGAGTTATTTCCAGCCTCAATCCCATGGCATAAACTGGTGTGAGCCCCTGGGGTATTCCTTTAAAAGATGTAAATGGCTTCACAGTCTGGATCCTTCTGGTGTTTTGTTGTTCAGCTTTAAAACAACAGCAGAATTGCAATTGTAGCAGGTAAAGAAGTTGCAGCGTGTTAATGCACAGACCTTTAGATGACAGAAGTGGCCTGCTATAAAAGCTGCAAGTGTCAGCTTGTCTTGTTGCGTTTATAAATAATTTGGTTTAATGACCAAAATATGAAATTGTGTATAACCCACTCTACTAAACACTTAAAAAGTAAATCAATTCATTTATTTTTAATACTGAAAAGCTATTTTTCTGGTAGAATACTCCTCATTAAAAAAAAAAAAATGTTTTATTGGAAAATGTGTGAAAGGTAAATGAACACCTCGGGGTCTTTGTTCCACTGAACCACGTACTCCCAGCAGCAGTGAGCGAAGAGCAGGTCAGGAGAGAGGGAGTGTGGAAACCTCTGACACACAGCTGCTATCAGCTCTGCAGAACAATCAGAAAGTGAAGGGAAGGTTATATAAAAATCAAAATCAAAACAAGCTTTAATACTGACTTTACTATTTGAAACTTGTTTTAAACACTGACAGAACAAAAGTAGGGCTGTTGGTAATTTCCAGATTTTCCAAATAAATGTCAAATGAGTCAAAAAAGAGGCTTGTTCTTCAACTTCCATGTCCATACTGGACTATGGAGATGTTTCACTGCATGTTCTGCCTGCAGTGTTAATATCCTCCCTCATCATTAATGTTGTATATGCTTGTTGGATGTTCTTCTTTGAGTTTTTAAGTAAAAGCTATAGCATCCAAGGTTCTGGATGTCCAGGCCAGAATATCAGCAATTCAACATTTGTCCAAATCCTGACCTGCTGTCCTCTCTGTGTCCTCTTGGCTCTTCTCCTCGTTCACTTCTTCTCCTTCCTTTTTCTCTGTCTCTTTGTCCTCCTTCTTTGGAAGAATCTCCCTGAGACGTTCAGGTGGTAAATTGTGCCTGAACACCCACTTAGAGACGCTGTCTGCAATGCCACCTGGAATAAAATATCATCAGCAGAAAAAAATTAAACATATAAAATCACTTGTCAGATGTGGTCACAGCAAGACAATGAATTTATGGAGAAAGATCATAAAGAAAAAAAAAAGGAAAAAAATGAGAATCATCATTAACAAGGATTTAACGGGTAAAATAAAGAAAAGCTGTTTTACTTCTCAGTACATTTTCTTTTTGCATCCTGAAAGAATCAGGGTGTTGTTGAAGAAAAAATAAAAAACAGATTTCTGCTGATAAAACTTAATAAAAGAGAGTTTTAGGTTATAGGTTAATTATATTTTACAACCCTATAGTTGAAGTTTTAACCTATGATTAGCCTATAAACATTTACAAAAGGTAATATCAGAAGAACAGCCGGACACAATGAGGAAGCATCCACATATTTTTAAACTTATTTCCTTCTTTTATACGTAAAGACCATCAAGTCCTTGGCCATAAGATGATGGCTTTTTAAACAATCTTGTCCACTGTTGAATTTCGCTCTAATGAGTCTTAAAGCACTTAATGAGTTCACATTTTAGGACCTCCACTTCCCTTGCTTGATGTCTGTGGGGTCTTTTTCATGAGTTTCTGTGTAAAATCTAAAAATCAGGTCTGTGGTGAACACAAGCCTTATGGATTATTTGTTTTGTTTAAAGTGCCTAACACATTTATCAGACCACCTTTCATAAAACAAGAAAACATAAATATGTTAAAAAATCTTTCTAAAATCTGTTTAAAACTTAAAATGTTGTCATTGGACAAACATTTTGATCAGGAAGAGGAATTTCAAACTGGATTCACCTTTTTATACCCAATTTTTGAGCCGACTCACTGGGCTCAGAAATTAATCAAGCAAAACATTTAACCACTAAAGATAATTTTTCTGTTCAGGAATGCCAGTAAGTAACTATAATCTGGCATCTTTATCAAGAAATAATAATGTGCATCAATTTTTTTGGGTTTATTCCCGAAACGCTAAATTTTAAAATTCATGAAACCCAATAATGATATAGCATTAAAAATATCACTTCAGTTATGCCCCAGACACATTCCTGTTTCTCATGGTGATTGTGCACGACTGTACACGACTGGCAAGGCTGGTTTGATCGGCATGATACGGGAAGAAATGACTGTCTCTCCCCGGACACACCCCATAAATACACCGTCAGTAACGCTTCTACAGCGCTTCTACAGCACTTCGGGGGCGTTCATCCCGCTTTAATTAGGTCAATACAATGATACGACGAGGATTCCATGAATTTCCATCCCGCTGACACAACCGTTTGAGCCCAGTTTGCCTCACGTAAGTCCCTGATTGAGCCCCATCGCTTGCATCGCCTTGAATGGGACACAGTCGGGGCACAAACGAATACGTTCTTGTCAATTGTCCTCAGAAAACTTTCAGGATTGAGCCACGATTAGCCTGATTGAGGCCCGTACATGCCACGCTAATACCATTTGCCTTAGGACTGCATTAGGCTTCCACCCCGCTATACTGAGAGCAGCGATTCTCCACGACACTTTTGAACAGTTCAAAACAGTCAGGACTCTTCCCCGTTCCCCGGCATTCGTCCATGACTATACAAAGCTGATCCAGATCAAGTGGCGCATGCACCACGACCAAAGCACGTTTCATCAGGATTATGACAATAGTGCACAATCGCCATGAGAAACGGGAATGTGTGACTGGGGCATTAGAGAGTACACAGTGTTGCCAGATATTTCGACTGAAATAAGCAACCAGGTTGATAAAAACGAGCCCAAAACAAGCGACCTCCAACATTTTTTTTCTGATGTGATATATTACTTTTTTTAAAAAGAGAAATCTACATAAGGCGTGCTTTAATTTTCATCTACATTACTTTCAGTTTCACAGTGACATTCTTTCTTGTTCAGCTCTTATTACAGTTATTCAACATCCTTTTCTTAACACAGAAGTGTAGGGAGGGGCTAAAGTTAGTTACTATTCTGATATAGCTAAACAGTCTGTCTACCCTTGATTTTTGTAACCAAACAGATGCAGTCAGGTTTTTATCTAAGTTTTATGTTGATCCTCTACAGCTTTATTATGGTGAAAACAGTAATAGCTACATAAGAAATGAATTTAATTCTGGCTATAAGGATTTGTTTTTGGTGGAAAAAGTTTTTGGTTTGGGAGCACAACACGCCAGTGACCCTGCACTTTTGGAACAAGCCCACAAAAACGCAACCCGCAATTGCCAATATTTACAGGCAACTTTTCAAAAAGACAAGTCCAAAGTCGCTTATAATAAGCAGACCTGGCAACTATGCTTCCACATACCACTGTATTAACAATTACAGAAGCGTAAAAAAGAATTTTGATAATCACCAATGCACAATGAAGTGACACATACCATCATTATAGAGCACAGATTTCAAGAAATTTGATTTGTTTTGTGAAGAAAAATGTTAAAACAGAAAAATAGTTTCTTTTAGTTTTGTCACATTAATATTTTAAAGAGGTCATATTTTGCCATAAATCAGAATTTTAAAGACTGCTAGAGTACATTTGCAATCACAAATGTTCAAAAAACATTCTGGTTTTCATTAACAGAGTACCCCTGATACAGCTGTATTCTCTCTCTGTCTGAGACGCTCCATGTGGACCTAGTCCACTCTGATTGGCTATCCAGTCTACTCTGGGGTTAAAGGTCAGTTCAGCATTGCTTCACATCATGGTGTCAGAGAATCTGCAGTCTTTCTACTGTCAGTGCTCTGCACAGTGGGCTTAAACTGCTGACGAAACAATTGTAGGTCATCTCACTGGTTAGTCTATCTAGGAGGGCTGGGAGCGTGTGCCGTTTAAAGCAGCTACTGGCACTGTTTACAGGGGGAGGGGGAGGAGTCCTAAAGCTGGAGACTTTATGTCTTATGTACAGGTGTACTCGACCACACGGAGAAGACATGTACAACACACCAAATATCATAAAACTCAAAAAAGTATGATATGAGCTCTTGGGCCATATAAAGTGGGTCTTCAGTGTTTTGAGATCATTAAATTCATCCTGATAGATTGACAAGTTTATACTGAAAATCTCTTTTTGAAGTCTTTTAATAAGTCCCTAGAACTCCGTTGTTGTTTACAAATCTATCTTCCAGCCAATCTGGTATCCAGCCTACCTGTGCCTCCCTCCATCAGAGTTTTGATGGAGCACTGGGCTGCAGCGCCCCCTGCTGTTCCCTGAGGAGGAGGCACCAGCAGCAGCGTCTGCAGCACCAACACATCCTCCAGCTGACGGACACACACCACCCACTGCTCCAGCTCTAAGGACACAGCCTCCCACTCTGACTGCAGCTGAAACACACAAAAAATACAGACAGAACATTTGTACTGCATCAAACTAAAACTTCGAATTGTGCTTTCCTGCATGAGCGAGCTTTGTCTACCTTACTGTCTGCCAGGCTCGTGATGCTAGCCTTAGCCGCACGATGGGCGACAAACGCAGCCAGCAGGGCAGCAGCAGAATTGTGAGACTGGATGCATGTGCAGCGAACTTGCTGCCACCATGGAGAGATAGACTGGGGGTCCCATGACTCCTCAATCGCACCTGGAGGCAGGAGAAAACGTGGTTACTGTTTGTAATGCGTAACATTTGACTATCAAGTACTCATGCACACACTTGGGGATTACACAAACCTTTCATGCAGCTGAGAGCGATGAGAAGTGTGTGCAGGTTTCTGACTGTTTCTTCAGGCTTCTGTAAAACTTCCTTTTCTCTTTGTAACCAAACACTCAACAACAGAGACTGAGAGGGGAAACAGAAGATGTGACTGTTAGCTTGTTTTTTTTGGTTAAAACTCATCTAATAAATGCAACAAAAATGCAAATGAGGTGCCTAAAATCCTAAAAAAAAAAAAAAAAAGAGGATGAAGGAATATAACCCTCCCATCGCAGCACCGCCAAACCATAGCACTTACATTGTTCACTTAAATCTCTGGAGCCGTAAAATAGAGCTTTATTAGAACAACTGTGTTTAGAAGCTAATTCTTTTATCAATCTACAAGGGGGCTTTGGATCAGAAATATCCCTATGAATTGCAGTTTTTTATCCAAATTTTTGTTTTTATGGACCACACAGTGATAAATTTGTTTTTTCTTTATAACATTTATTGTGATAAAAAATGTGTCCAACTTCTACTTCACTTGTTTTCTTGATGGCAGTGTTCAACCAGGAGCACCCAACGGTCAAAAAGAGTTTAGATAGTTACCTGTCAGCTCCCTAAAGAGTAAGGAAGATAATGGGAGCAATCTGATGTGACCTTCTGTAACATTTGAGACAGAAGTTGCATCCAAGAGTGGCTCAAATAACTCTAGAGAGCAGAGGCGTCAAACTCAATCACAGGAGGGGCCAAAATTTAAAACAGGGTCTAAGATGTAGGCCAATCAGGATCAACATTTAGTAAACAGTTTAAAACCAACAATGTTTTAATAAGAAATATATTATATGGCACTTTTATTTTACTGCAAGCTTAGAAGTCACTCTGGAAGCAGTGACTATCTGCTGACCACTGATCAGTGTGATATTACAGCGATGAGAGGAGAGGTTGGTGCACTATTCTTCATCTGCATGGCAGCTGTTGCAGTGCATTGTAGGAATTCTAGTATGAGTGGGGCGAGTGCTGATTAATAGAGGGCCATTAATAACTGACATATGAAATTATCTCACGGGCCAAATTTGGTTATATCTTGGGGATGATTTGGCCCGCGGGCTTGGAGTTTGACCTGACTACTACTGGGTAAAAGAAGATTTGAAAAAAAAAAAGAGTAAACACAAAAATTATTTATGCAATGAGTTTGTCTACTTCTGTCTTTTTCTCTTCAAAGCTAAAGCTTGAGTGAACCACATTCAGATGTGAAAAGTCTTGTTCACCATCATGTGCTTTTTGTTGGTTAGTTATGCTTAAGCCCTTCTGTGTTGTCCTCTGTATGTCAAAAATGTGTAAAATTGCCATATGTTGTATATGCCAGTATTAATAAGTCCTTGAAAAAAATCCTGATCCAAAATTTGGACCACCAAAATCAAATCACTTCTTCCTTGTGCCATGACTAATGTTCCCTGAAAGTGTCAGCAAAATCCTTAACCTTCTTCGCTGACGTAATGAAGAAGAGAAAGAAAGAAAGAAAGAAAGAAAGAAAGAAAGAAAGAAAGAAAGAAAGACAGACAGACAGACAGACAGACAGAAAGAAAGAAGAAAGTAGGAAAAAAAGAAAGAAGAAAGGAAAGAAGGAAAGAAGGAAGGAAGGACAGATGGATAGACAGACAGATAGATAGACAGATAGATAGATAGATAGATAGATAGATAGATAGATAGATAGATAGATACTTTCTTCAACCCTTTGGGGATTCAGGAAATGCATTTTGCTGCATCAATTATTCTTGAAAATGCAAGTTATGCAGTCAACTAGCAGCAAACCTTCCACACAATAAAGACTGTTTCATATATCCATGTGATATATTTACTGGGAAGGACAGAATCTTTCAAGAAAAACTAGAAGGTAACTGAACATATATTTGTCTGTCACATTTATTACAGGCCAATCAGAGGCTTGCAGTCACTGCTCTCTTTTAGCACTACTAAACCACACTTGGAGCTTCCTCCTTTTTGTACTCAAAAGGACACTAACCAGCCTGGTCATTCACTAACCGGGCTTTCTGCTTAAAGCTTTGCAAATGGACCTGCCTGATGACGGACGTGAAACTGACATATCCAGCTTCTTGGTAAGGTTTCTGTCAGCATGCAGATACAAAGATTTGGGATATTTAACATCATTATTGTATTGTTCTACTTGTTCATTTCCTTTTACCAGCTGATTCATAAACCAATCACTAATCTTAAATTAACTCATTAAATCAATTAAACTTTTCTTCCATCTTACCAGCAGTTGTTGTGGACTGATGCCGGCCTGCTGCAGAGTATCACACACTTTGTGGAGCGGGCTTTTCCCACACAAACAACCCCAGAACAGAAAGTTTCCTGCAGAGGACATGCAGTTGACATTATTACTTTAGATTGGCACAGCTGGACATGAATAAACTTCCTTTCTCTTAAAACAAATTTATGAATCTTTTAATCTCCTTGGTGTAAAATTACTGAAAATACCTCAGTTAGCATTATTGATTCTTCATTGTGTTCTGAGATAGATGACAGAAACAAGACATGGGTGAGGGGTCTTTTAAGTGAGCATATTACCATACCTAGCTGATTCCAGTCAGTCTCAGAGCCTCTGATGACCCTCAGCTCTCCGTCCTCAGTGCACTCGATCTGTGACAGAAAAGCCTGGGCAGGGAATGGAGAGTTGGGCGAGTCCTGAGCGAAGGAAACACTGGGCCTGGAGGTGAGCTGGGCATAGCGTTGCAATGTGGGACCAACACGGGACAATTCCTCCTCTATGCCGTCAATGGAGTCCTGCTGGGAGGGGGAGCACATGAGGATACAAAATGATGGCTGAAAGTGTTTGTAAGATCCTTCAGCTGGCTTTTTGGATTTGTGAGTGTGAGTGTCTTTACATTATTACTGCAGTCCACTGTGTCTGCAGCAGAGTGCAGCTGCTTGATGTCTGTGTAGAGCTGAAGCAGTTTAAGCTGTGAGGAGCAGAGCTGGAGTAACACAGTATCCACTTCTTCTTGATCTGTGATGCAAAATTACAGAAGCATTAAGAAAAAACATGGATACAGTATGTAGATAAAGTATTACAGGTTTTCACATTCCTAGCATTCAGCTGAGCATGAATTAAATAAACCTACTCATAACATCTGTCTTCTGGTGTATCTAAAGCGTCCTCTTATGAAAGGGGAAATCTTCCAAATGACAAGACATAGACATGTTTTGATGTGTAAATAATTTTTAGTTGAAACCACTTGGTCTTAATCTGACACACCCAATAGACAGTTTGATAAATATTATTTAAGAGAAATTTCACTGGTCCATCAGATCAACAGTCCACAGAAAGTGTTTGGGAAGGGCTGAACCTTTCAAATACACTAATCAGGATTATGGTTTGACAATCATTCTGTCAATCACATTCATTACAGGCCAATAACATGATGAAGTAGGCAGGCACTGCTGCCACAGATTGAAGCACATAACGCAAGCCAATTTAAACAGCTATCACCAAAACTTGCAGAGAGAGAAGCAGCCATTTTTCTTAGCTCGAGTTATTCTTTTAGTGTTGTCCTTCGTTATTCATTCATTGAAGAAAAAATGCCCATTTCTGATGAAGCTTCTACTGAAGCAGTTAGCATCTATGCTAATCTAAAACCCTGTCCACACAGAGATGATAATTATCTTTTTTTTGTTTGTTTTCAAAAGTTTTCTGTAAACACAGCATCATTTCAAGAGATGTGTCGATCCACACAAAAAAACACTGAAAACGCTGTAGTGTATATGCCAGGCCTATAGGTGGTGCTGTAACGCTCCAACAGACATACATCAAAACCAAAGAAGAAGACGTGGAGCATGTGCACACAAACGTGCGACGAAAACAAACACAATGTTCGACGGTCAACATCAAATTTGTTTACAGTCTTTTGCCAAAATACAGCCATATAATGGACACATTTCAAGCACCGTAACCCAGGCACCACACAGACAAGGATTTCCCCCACAACGCTGACAACATTACTGTGCATTAAGTTTTGGGGGGTCTATGAGATCATTGTGTCTGAAAATGTGCATATTTGTACACATGGAAAGTCAAGGGCCGCTTTTTTCTGGGACCCAGTTTTGAAAGTTGTGCATTTTTGGGCTGCCAAAATGCTGGTTTCCTGTGGACAAAACACCCAAACATTAAAAAAACTTCTGTGGAGATTCCTAAACCGATTCTGTGTGGACAGCCCTTAAGTACGAGCAGCCATTGTTTACAGGCTTATAGACGTTTCTTGCTGTGATTACAGATCCAGCTGCACTGCAAGGTTAACTTGGTCCGAATATCCTGTTAAAGTGCTACATTGTTGTTCTTAGTTTTCTAACAACGGAAACAGTTACTGCACTGCTTTTCTTCGAGCCACTAAACCTCCTTGACAAATATATATTATACCATGAAAAGAAAAACGTCACAATTATCTTTAATTGGATATCAACTTCCCTCCTTTAACTTCATCACACAAAACAACATGAATACACAAAGCAATGTTTTAAAACTACTAGTCTGAAAAATTGCAATCCTTTTTTTTTTTAAGAGAGCCTGGAGCAGCAGTAAGACCGGTTAGAGCAGCAAACTGAGCCAGTCAGAGGCAAAGATAAGAACATTGAGGCAATGTCAACACGTAGGTTATACTTAAGAAAAGGTCACACTGTGCGACTTTAACCATCTCTGTTTGCAAAGGCACTGAGCCATGACTGACAATGCTTAACTTCGATGCCAAGTGGACGCTTTTTATGTCATGAAGACCAGGGATGCTTACCTTGCTGCTTCAGAGTGTCGTGTAAGGCGGACGTGACGTTAATAAGACAAGAGACTGGAGCATTTTTGTTTGACAGAAGAGACTCTAAAGCCTGAAAGAAAAAGAAAAGCATTTTTACTTTTACAAATGCTCAAAGTAAGTCACCTCTTAAAGTGTGTTAAGTATTGAGTGTTTTACCTGCTTCTTGATGGCAGGATGTTTTATGTCTAGCAGCACATTTTTGGCTTCACCCTCCAAAATATCTGTAAGGACAACAGTGAAATATTGTTAGACTTCACCCACATGATGCAATGTTCTTACATCTACGTCCATTTTGCATGGACTCACCAGGTTCCACTTCTCTGCTCTTCAGTATGGTAGTTAGTCTCTTAAATAGGTGCATATCTTTGGCTCGTTCACTCTTCTTGTCACTAAAATAAAGGTAAAAAGGCTTGAATTAGGTTTTAATGAAACATTTTTCTTTAAATACTCCATTCTTTGTATACATTTTTTCATAGATAGCGGTTTTATTTAGATTCCTTTTAGTTTCATTGGTTGATCGTTACTAAAAAACTAATTTACACCCAGTAAAGATTAAAGGAATTTGCTGCTGTTAGATGAGAAATAGACTCCAAAACTGCCAATTTTTGGTTTCAAAACACTATTTTATGAGCGCAAACAGAAAGAAATAAACGAAAAACTTATAATGCTGGAACTGCTGACTACAACAGAAATGCATGAAAAACTAGAAGAGCTCTAAGAGCAAAATCCTCCACCAAAGCATTTCCAACACTGTCAGGCCATCTTATCACTTCTCTGTGCCATGACCAACATTCCCTGAAAATGTCCCGAAAATCTGTTGAGAACTTAATGAGTTATTTAGTAAAAATTTTGGAGGCCTGCCCTATCACACAATGTTAACAAATCTTTAAAAAAATATTGGACCTGCATCCATTCAGACTAACACCAAAATCTAAAAACCTCTCCCTTGTTCCATGACTAACATTCCCTTGAAATTTCATCAAAATCCATTTATAATTCTTTGAATTATCCTGTTCAAAAACTAACAAACAAATAAAGAAAATCAGAAATACCAGCAAAAACATAACCTCCTTGGCGGAGGTAAGAAATGTTTCACCTTGGAAATCAAGTTTCTGTGAATGTGTTTCAGTGTGGATTTACCTGAGGGCCAGGTGGAACGGGATGTTTATTGTCCTCAGAGCTCCTGTGATTGGGTCTAGCAGACAAACCTGCTGCGTGTGGAGCTGCCAGCCCTGACTGGTCACACTGTTCACCCCCATTAGACGATAACCAGCGTACAGCAATCTGAAACACAAGTTATATTGTGTGCTATTGTCCAGCTTACTTTTAGGGCCGTATCATATGCCTGGTGCAAAGCATGGTGGCTTACAGTCTGCAGTCACGTGGGCTATTTCCAATGTTTAATCTGAATTTCAGCTTGACTATTTGATTCCTCTTCCTTAAATATGTCACTATACTCAAAACACACACAGAACACTGCATGAAATATGTTCAAGCTCTGATTATTTTTTCTCATTAAAGCATCCTAGAGCATGAAAAACTATCAAAAAGAAGAGTCAGTCACTTCTGTGTGAGCTTAGTAACCTCATAAATCATTAAAAGCTCAACTTTAAACCAACATGAGCAGCCAGCTTTATGTTATTATGGACTTGCTTACTACACATTAGAGAACTGTTGGCTTTAAGCTATTTATTTCTCATTTTCTCTGCTGGAATCCATGGCTCTATTTTCTACTGCGTGAACAAAACAAACAGGACAGCCTGTATTATTACCTGTGCAGAAAAGAGAGCTCAGCAAAAGGTGTCGTGTTGTTCTGCTTCCCAAGTCTCTTCGAACAACATTACAAGCAAAAAAAAGTATTTTGCACAACATTTGATTTTTAATATGTCAAGCAGAAGTTTCCCGCACATCGTTTTGATAGTTTTTGATGTTGTGGTAATGTGAATTATAACTTTAATCTGAGCAGCATATTTCATAAAGTGTTGTGTGTGTATCCTGTGGCTGAATAAAAAAAGATAAGATAAGTTGGCCGAGGCTTGGTCTACTTGAGAACATAGACAGGAATTTGCAGTTTAAATAACATCACACCAACCTGTAGACCATTTGGCTTTTAAAGGGAATAAGTTGACAGTCTGACTGGTTTGATTCATGTTACAGAAACATAAATCAACATTTTTGTGCTCTAACTTTTCTCTTTTGCCCTGACTGTGCAGCATGTAATAGCAAAATGTAGTCAGACAGGCCCAAGTCACTATGCAGCACACGCTCGTCAAAACAGGGTCTGACTGTGCAGTTATTTTAATTATTCAGACACAAAGAAGCTGCATGGTTTGTGCTTTTTAAGCCAGCACAATACATTTAGTACTTTTGAGAGAGTACCTGCAGTGTTTGCCCACAGTGAAAGCTCCAACTCGAGGCCCCTGCTGCATCGCCCACACCTCCAGGATTCCTCTGCGGGGGGCGTAGATGACCATGAACAGAGCGTGACGTCTGGGGAGGGAGGCAGAGGGGGACAACTCCCTATCAACCCTCTCCTCTGGAACCTGCAGCCAACCCAGCTGAGCATCTCTGTAACCTAAAGGTCAATCAATGAAATGTTTTTCATTCATTAAATTAGGAAGGACATACTTGGCAGCTATTTGACTGAAGAAAAGACTCAGCATCACAGTGATATTAAGAAAGGAACCAAAGCTTTTGTAAGGGTTAAGTATTCATACTGATGAACAGTGACACAGTGATACAGTGATAAAGACAAGCTCTGTTGGGGTTATATGTGAACGTAAGTACCAGAGAAGAAAGAAAAGAATCAATGATCAGATTAAACTGATGTAGTATCTTCTTAGTTCTTCGTCTTTCGTCTTGTTTGTCCTCACCTTTCCACATGCGAACAGCAATACCCCTCGCCAAGTCCAGCAGTGTGACTCTTCCAAAGTCATCCGTCACTCCAGCGAGCGTGTTGCAGGGTGACAAGCAGATGGACTCACCATGCCGACGAGAATCTGGGAGACCAAATCTTTGAGTGAGAGAGAAAAGTCATATGTAAGAAACAAAAGGACAACATCAAAAAGCCTCACGCTCTTAATATTAAAGGTCTGAGTTTGTGTTACAACATGATGAATTGTACCTGATCACTAAGGGCGTAGCAGGCTCCACCTTTGGCTTCTGTTTCTGAACTGCCTCTTCTTCATGCTTATTCTTGTTCCAGCCCAACCATCCACTGAGAGAGGGATGTTGTTATGAAAAACAGACACAGAGAAAGTCCATAAGCAAAACATTGGCTTATAAATCTATGAAAAGAGAGAATCAAAGAAAAGTAGAAATATATTTAAGAGATTCATCTGCTGATTGAGGCCTTTTCTAGATGGCCAGGAAGCTTGAAGTAAATCTATAGTTCTGTACAGATTAAGATGTACAGATTATAGATTAAGCAGACACTAGACAGAGAAAAGGCTGTTATTCAGAGGACTGACAGGACTGCTTTGTGCTGTTACAGCAGGAGAACACTGTTAATGTGGCAGTCTCCAAGTGAGTGTGTGTGACAGGGATTAAATGGTATTTATTTAGAAAAAAGAGGGATGCACCATATTATGGCTACAATATAGATCAAAAGTACAATCAGTTTCAGACAATATTCAGATTTTGACGATAGTTACGGCTGATTATATCTGCCATACAGGGCAGTAGGTGCCGCAGCAGGTAGTGCACATGCCTCACAGCAAGAAGGTTGCTGGTTCAAACCCTGTGTCAGTCAGGGACTTTCTGTGTGGAGTTTGCATGTTCTCCTTATGCATGCGTGGATTCTCTTAGGGCGCTCTGGCTTCCTCGCACAGACCAAAAATATCCATATTAGGTCAACTGGTGACTATAAATTGCCCTTATATGAGTGTGAGTGATTGGTTGTCTGTCTATCTATGTGGCCCTGTGATTGGCTGGCGACCAGTCCACAGTGCACCTTGCCTCCTGCTCAATGTCAGCTTGGATAGGCTCCAGCTCCCCATGACCCCCGAAAAAGGGATAAACAGTAGATAATTGATGGATATCTGCCATACGTATCTGCCATATATCGGCTGTAATAACAGTAGAATACAGCGATGCACCATGAGTTTGGAAACATCAGCATATCGCACAAAAGAGGATCCCTGGTGTGAAAGCTACCTTAGACCTAGAGGGCAAAGCCATCTACCATAGATGCATGTTTCAAGATCAGTTTTTGGCTTGATGCCTTTAATAACTAGGACAGTGGATAGAGTGGGAAATCAGGGAGAGGAGACTCATGCACGCATTTAAGTCAGTTTTCCTTCACAGGCACACACTTACCTGGCAGCACTGAAGAGAGCTGAGGTGAGTTTACTCGCCACAGCCAGAGCCACGTGGGAGAGCAGAGGCTGAGAGCTTCCCTAAAGACCAACACAGAGAGATGTAAACAAGATTTGTGCAGGGATGTTCACTTTGCAGCACCCCTTTTAAGAAACAGACAGCCTGATGTGCTCCATCTCTCTAATACACTCACCTCTACAGCGTAGAAAAACCCTGTGTATGGTCCTCCTCCCACAGTGACGTACTGGCTCATGGCGGGGGGGCTGCCCTTCACTGAAGCATTAAACCCCCCTAAAATAGACGCATTCTTCATCTGATCAAATACACACAGCGTCATAATGCCTAAGAACAGGAGAGATGAAAAAGCAAAAGAACTGTTAGCACAGGTCTTTTTCTGAAACTAATCTTATTCAGAGGAAATTCATAAAAGTATATTGTTTTTACTTAAAAAAGTTGACAAAATCTTGCAGAAATCTCTTTAGTAATATTATAAAGGGAACTTTAATGCCTTTAATTCTTGGACAGGATGTCATTATGTGTTTGTTTTTCTCCAGGTCTTTTCACTACTTTCCCCTTTGAAAGTTCTAACACTGCGACATGTTGGATCAATATTTCAGGTTCTCATTAGAAGACTCCGAGACTGATAATTTTGGAAGATATTCAAAGGTAACTTTAGACATGGATGCTACACTGAGCCTGGACTCAATGATAATGTTTACATGGACTTGAACATCCTAAATCTGATGTGTTTTTTAGGTTTCTTGTTTAGTGTTTGGGCATGTAAACACCAGATCACTGTTTCAGAAACCATATTTCTGCGAGGAAAATCAAAAACAGAATACTGAGACGTGTGTACACCTCACCCCACTTTTTGAAAGCTGCTAACTGCCTGTACAAGTGCTGCATAAGGCCTCAGTATAATACACATAGCAGGAGCAATAAGGAGGTCTTCATTCAAGAGGGATGAAGAAACTAAGTTTTGTCTTTAACCCACTGCTTTCTTGTCCTATGCCTGGGAATGACAGACCAACATTAGTCAGAGGCAATGCTGGTCTGTCACTGACATTTTATACAAGAAATGAAATCATAAACCATAAGCTGAGTAATAAGGAGTCCCCCCGTGAGTATGAACTGACAGTTCTTCAAAGTAAAACATCTTACCCACACTACTGTGGTCCACAATAGTGTCCATGTCCTGCAGACCCCACTTTTTATAGGCGAGAGGAGGAGGCTGGATCACATCGCTTCCTGCTGCCGCCGCTGGATTAAGAGAAAAATATCAACTGATTAAAAAAATAACTCAAGAGGGGATTTCCTCTTCTATCTTCTTTAACCTGTAAGTACACAGCATCCAGATCTCTAAGCTTGCAGTGCAGCTAAATCCACCTGATTTATTTTCCGTAATCAGACAGATCCATCTAACAAAGCTCCAAGCCAAAACAATTGAGCTCGGTCTGAAGAGGCACTGCTGTATTAGCATCCTCGAAAGCAGGAAGACAGGTTAGCTACGAGCGTGAAGATAGTGGGATGCAACTTCTCTTACAGAGCTTAGCATAGATGCTAACGGCTTCAGTAGCAGTTTTATCAGATCTGGACCACATTTCTTTATGGAATTATAAACGAACAACAACACTGAAAGCATTTCTTGATAAAAATGCTACTTTCCCTCCACTTCAGACTTGTCTTGGTGAGAGTGTGTTGTTAAACTGGCTTATGTTTTGTACATGGCACCACAGCAGTAATGCCCGCCTACTACAACATCATCGTAATGACCGTGATTGACCGAACACTTGTCCAATCACTTACCAGATATGCTTTTGTAAGATTCAGCCCTCCCCTAACAGTTTCTACAGACAGTTGCATAGATGGACTTGTAAAATATATTCTGTATTCCTACAAATGTCTCACAGCCATGCGTAAAACACAGAATTACAGTCCAGCAGCAGTACCTCTTGCAACCTGATTCCTGCAGGCTCGCAGAGACTGAAAGAGGCTGAAGCCATCAATGGTGACCAGAGCAGCAGGGTAGAGGATGCTTAACTCTTCATGCTGTGAACAATAAAATCAAACATTAGACATTTGTCAGTACAGTTTCCCCATGTATCCATTGTTTTTACAGAAAAGCTAAAGAGGGTATTCAGAGTCAAATGCATCAGAGTTATGTATGGTAGAGTTTTGTTGCAGAGATTTCGCAAAAATGCACAGTGAGATTGAAGCCCCTCAACACTTTCACTTGCCACACCACACAGTCCTCTCACCTGGACATTAACATTTGAATTAAGGAGCCTTTCAAACTAAATGTGCACTCCATATTATTTACTCAGTGATCCATCATTTTTAGTTTCGTGAATTAATTTTACTTATTTATGCAGAAAACTGCTTTAACTATTATGACACTTCCTCAACCCTCACTGTGAGCCAATCGCAAAGCAGTCCAGATGTGTATGCAGGGAGGGGCAGCAAGGCATTGTCACTGTCAAAGCACTTTTATTCATTAATAAATTAAAATTATAACAGACATGAAAACAGTAGTTTATGTATTAGTAAATACACCATATGGAGTGCAGTTTTAGTTTGAAGAGGCTCCTTAATTCAAAAAGACAGCTGGTGCCAAGGCAACTGGACCTGAGAAATGTGGCACATACAGAGATTATTGTTGTGAGGCTACACCGGGAGAAGGGCTGAAGGTTTTAAGAGGCTACAAGTTCACACAAATAATACACCTTAAAGACCAAGACTAAAGTTCAAGACTTAGCGTTGTAGTAAAAGTCTGTTTTCTTGTAAATAATTGCATGCATGTTAAACATAAAGCATGTCTGTATCCCAGGCTTCACAGCTGTCTCCTAAACCTGAGATAAAGAGCAGAAATTACATGTCAGGCTTATCATAAGATAACATTTCTGACATGTCAGCGTCTCTGAGCTCACTATGAAGAAATTCTGCCTCGCAATTATATGCCTGTGCAAGAAAGTTGCGATTTGCACCAGCCCATCTGTTTTTCAACAGGTAAGTCCAGTCCTGATAGTGGAGATACTTATAAATTATAAATATATGTCAGTAGTTTCCAAAGTGCGATTTGGGCCTCCCCAGGGGGCAAACAGGGCTTCAGGGGAGACGCTGAATGAAAAGGCACACCAGAAACAAATGTTCTGCTGAGCCAAATTCTGCTATACATCAGGTAAATGTTAAATATTTGCCCCTACAAATATACTCTAAATACTTTTGAGGAAGCAGTTTCTGGAGTTAAGAGATAAAAGAGTGAGTAGGCCAACCAAACACTGCTATTCAAATGTGTTTTTTGTAGATTTGTCCTAATAGAAACTCCACGGCCACGTTTCTATGTTAGTAATTAGCTTAGCTTCATAAACAACTAATCTATGTTTGATTAAGATGGCCTTTTGAGGCTGTACTTTTCCTTTAGTTTTCCTGTTTCAATTTGAACAATGTGTATACATATGTCATAAATCTTCAAAATATTCAAGCCTAGACAGAAGATGGGTTATTATTCTTTATTACAAATATCAGTAAGTTATTAAATAATCTATTCATTTTTGAAACCATATTTTTCGTTGGGGCATGCTGGATGGTGTGTACGTGACAGATATTGTGTTCTCTTATAGGGGAGGCTCGCTCTTCCACACTTTGAAAACCCCTGATATATGTGATACATAAAATTACCTTTTTAAAATCAGAAACATTAAATATGGAAATACATCCAAAAATGCTCTGTTTTTCTACACAGCATGCTTTAGTCAGTACAAGGGATGGGAATTTGTAAGATTTCATTGATATCAGCAGCACCTGCGCATGCCTCAACTTTACAAAACAATAATTGAGACTCTGAAAGATAACAAACTGCAAGCTAGCTGCTAGCTGCTGGCTTTAGCTTCAGCATCTCTAGTGCAGATCTGAGGATGGTTTGGATCAGACACTCAGTGAATACAGTGAATTTGCTAAATATATATTCGATAACATGAGGGTCATGTTCATATTGTTCGTGGGAGTTTTCAATGTTTTTTACCTGCTCAGTTACTCCAGGATGACGAGGGATCTCATACGTGCGACATTTGAGCCTCAGAACAGGATCTTCATGTAGCAGCTGAGCCAAGAGCAGGACTCCACTCTGAGGGGAGATCATTCAGCCCAGCTATTTATCAGTCACAGCTGATGATTGAATGCTCTGCTGATCATTTGACTCAGTAAGCACAGAATAAAACTCAAAGCAGCAAACAGAGCAGAGATGAGATCGAGCTAAAGAGCTATGAGGTACCTCTGTGTAGAAACGAACATATCCAGAGGTGAAACCCACAACCACACATGTCCAGTCAGGCCGCCCTGTGGAACTCCTACAGACAAACATGTAGTGGGATATTTCATTACTGCACACACAAGCACATTAAACTTTTAAAGTTTTTACCTAAAAATGTCAGCAGTGCTCATTCTTACCTCTTCTGGCTTGCCAGTGGTATACAGATGGTGCTGCTCACACACTCTCTGTAGTGGGAAAACACATAAAGTAAAATGTAAAGATGTGACTGAGTATCTTTAATACTGACTCACAGATGCATCGCTATTTTTCAGTCCTTTCACTGCAGGATTTCCTGCAACATATTTGTCAGTTGGGGTGTAAAAAAATATCGTGTATCATGATATTTTGCAGAACAAAACTGTACAGATCATTTAGTGCAGTATTGTGGTTTTTTATTTTTAAATAATTTCATTACATTCTGAGCATTTATTACGTACTTTACCATAGTTATTACATATGGTACAATTATACAATCTGACTATTTTACAGCTAAGACATGGGATGAATATGATCAATATGTATGGCCAAAATATTGGTTGTAAATTAGGGAAGCACAATATTATCTGCATGTTGGTATTGGCAGATAATTGCTTCAAAAGCTAAACACTGGTTTTGATGGATATGAAAAATTCCAGCCAATATTTATCCTTATATGTTTGCATCAAGATTGTGGAATTTTTAGCATATAAATATTAAATTGAAAGTATAAGCTCCCAAAACAGGTTGGATTTCTGTCAGCAGATAAGTAAACAAATGTTTAAGCTTTTAACAGGGCAGATGAAGCTTGGTTTTACAGTAACTGTCAAAAATGCATTAAGCATATTGTATGACGTAGGTGTAATCTATATGGAACTACTTGCAGTCAAACTATATGCCGTATCAGCCAAACTAAGTTTTGGAATATCGCCATATTGGATATTAGCAAAAACCTAATATTGTGCATCACTGCTGTAAATATCTGTCAATTATCTGTCCATTTCAACATTGTTTCGATAATATTTTGCATCTCCAACAAGGTGCCTTCTCAGCAAATTAATCCAGCCTTTCTCAGGTCAGAGATCACGCAGCAGCACTTTTTGTGGTCTTGTATCCTTTACAGGCCATTTTAGAAACACTACTTTTGACTTGTATATTCATCATACATGTACATTATTTGATTATCTTTAACCTTAAATAAACAAACCTTAATATATTTGACTGAAACATACAACATACAGATCAGACATACATTTATATTCTTAAGTTTAAAAGTTTCTTTCTTTAAGGCTTCTTTTATCACCTTGATACCCCTCTAACTGGAAGTATTATCAAATTATATAAATCAACAACTATTTCAGAAATTGAACACATCATACAACAGCTTTGGTCTTTCTTGCAGCGTCCTTGCAGCTTGATTGATCTAAAGTGACTCCTACCCTTCATCAGCGCTGAGCGTTCCAGTCCAGGAAACGGCTAACGTCATCTCCTCTCTGCCGCTGTCATCTGAACGCCACTTTGCTGTGAGAACAACAAATATTAACAATGATACTGTATATAACTCCTCTTTTCACATAGAGATTAATGACAGCATGTGTTATAGTCTGTAACCTGAGAGGAAGACAGCTTTTTGTTCCCGGGCTACAACAAGCAGGTCAGAGCAGGGCGACAGAGACACCACACAGTCCTGCAGCCACGGTCCACTCTGTCCTGTGGTCTCCTCCTCCACCTGCTGAGGAAAGAGCTCAGGTTGATCAGAATGCCCCTAAACCCTGTATATAGTTGGAGGAAAAGGGGAAAAATTTCATAAAGGTTTAATAATGAGGGGATATAAAGTAACAGTTTATGGGCTTGAGTGTTTGCCCCAATCAGGCTGCCTTACACTGGTTCTGCTTCCCTGTCCTCTATTGACTGTCTTCAGACTTTTCTTTTGCACTCTGCTGTTTTTTTCAAGACTTAAGTAAGCGCCAGAGAAAGTTGTGTTTTGTTTGTGGGGGCAATAAGGAGTCATGTGATCATTTTGGTAGTATCAGCTTTGCCACTTAAGCAGGGTACACACATAAAGATAATCAGGCTGTTTTTGTCCCGACTTTGCCCCTTTCCGACCAAGGACGGCAAATGCCCGATTATCTTCTGTCTTATAAGATTATCCTTTAAGATCATCCTGTGGTCTGAGGTGTGTTAAAAGTGAATTTATCCCGATAATTGGCTCCGAGACGGGTCTGGGCCGACAACCATAAATATTAAAGTTGTTCAATATTTACATCCAAAAATCTTGTGTGTGTGGAAAGCCGACGACTCCTGATTCATAACTCCGTGAATTGTGACGTGGAACAGAATGTAGCCAATCAAGAAGCGAGCTGACTGAGGAACAAGGAAGCAGGCATATATAAAAACAAGCATGACTGACCTGAAACATACACAAGTTCGGTGGACCTAAGAAAAGGAGGACCAGCTCACGTGCCCACGCTGTCCCCAGGATTTTTCCACAGTCTTTTCTTTAATGTAGTTCCTGATTTTCCATCAAAAATAGTCCAAACACCACCATCATTCCCTCTTCTCGTATGTCCTCTCCCATGTTGCGTGTTGTGTTTTCCAGGTTGTTGCCATAGACAACTTTTATGGTTGTTGCTATGCTTCATCTTCTTCGTTTTTGTTAGATCACGTTTGATCACGCAAGATTTCTGTCTTTAAGGACTAGAAACTTTATCGTTGGTGGGACAGAATTGTTTTGTGTGGTGTGCTGTCTTGAGATTATCGGAGCACACCACACACAGTACCATCAAAACTGTACAATGGCTGATTTTTTATCTTCATGTGTGGGTCTCTAACAGATGAAACATCTCTTCAGATTTAGAAAAGCCTTATGTGTGTACCCCACTTTAGTGTAGTTTTGCATGTACAGAGCCTGGGCCTGTCAAAGGTGACAGTGCTGTCTAGGCTGTGATGGCCATGAAGTAGGGTGGGCAGGGTTTACTGCCATCACCAACTGAGTCTAGATTCCAAAAAGGGGGGTAATCTATCCTGCTGTTGGCCTCACTACCCTTTTGAGTATGAGAGAACATTTTGAGTCCAGTCACCAAAGACATTAGACATCATTTATCTAAACTTTAAAATAAATAATTGTTAGGGGCGTCAGTGGCTTAATCTGGTAGTGTGCTCAAACATCAGTCAGAGGGTTAGAGCCATGCACTAGCCATCACATGCTGATGTGTCCTTGGGCAAGGCACTTCACCACAAGTTGCTACTAGTACTGTGTCAGTGGCATGTAAATAGGTATGAAGGGGAGTGGATGTTTTAGTTGATACTGATGGTCAACTTATAGGTGCAGTGCTGCTGGGAGCCCTTTCAGCCACTTCACTGACTGTTGTCAAATACCTGATACAACCCAACATCAAAAATACTGAACTATCCTTTGAAGGGGTATACCAACTTTTTTTTTCTTTCCATGTGTTGCCTCACTCCCAAATTCATGACAAGCAGATAGAGCTAAAGCTCACCCACTGCTAGTTAGCTCAGCTCAAACACTGGGAATCAAAGGGTAGCACTAGCCTGCCTCTGCCTACATTCATCAGATAAACTCTTTAGCAACTCTAAATGGTCCTGTGTGCTTGTTGTGACTCGTTTTTTTTACAGCGTTATGTTACGTTATCTTCTACTATCATTGTATTATCTTCTTCTACTCCTTGACAGACGTCCAAGGTGGTTTACACTCAAGATATGACATTCGCGAACGAGTCAAGTCTTTTGAGTCCATTTACCACTTATGTCCATTTAGGTAAGACAAAGGGGGTCTTTGTATCGGTACTGTTAGCAGTGGGAGCTAACACCAAGGTTGTATCTCTACTGTGGGACCACTTGGACAAAACCCAGGTGAAGGGAGGGTTCCACTTGATAACCCTGGTGCTGTCCTAGCTCCTAATGCCTACATGGTTGGGGAGTCCATGAGGAGCCTTGTGGTAGGGTAGGTAAAGGGTAGAACTGGGCAATACCTGGAGCTTGCATGTACGTAACCTTAGTCTGTTGAAGACGGCAATGGTAGCAAAACTAGGATTTGGAGTCACTTTATAACAAGAAAAGGATTGTGGATTGAAGCAGAACAGTTTATAATGTGGAGCTCAAGGAGGGTCCAAACTTGGACCACTTTAAGAAGAGATATTTATGGTATAAGAATGAAGGGGGTGTTTAACTATGACCAGGTGGTCACTATTATTTCATTGAGCATGAATGTTAATGTCAGCGAAAAATATGAAAAGATAAAGTACAGACCGTTTTGGTAGATGGAGTCTCATCGTCTTTGGTTTCACCACCATCCCATGCTGAGTCCCAATCAGAGGTGTCCCAGGACAGCTCATTTTCTTTCAGAGAAGGGAAAAAAGGAAACGTCATTGATTACACACTCACTCTTCACTTCCTTTTTTTAATATTAGATTCATTTCAAGACACAAACTTAACTGTAAGGGGAGGCCAAGCCTAAATTATAAAAGAAATGAAATAACAAGAAACCCCTTGCTCAACTTGTCCCTTAAAATTGACTTCAACACTGCTGCAAACATACTTGAGCATTACAAACCAAACTGGATTATATTCCAACTATGTAAGCGTGAAAATAAAGGTGAGAGTTGATGTGATGACGTGTTTCACCAAACCAATAGTATTAAGCAGCAGAGGACCAGAGGGATGGACTGAGGGATCTTGGGTGGAAGAAATAGTGACAGAGCGAGAAGAAAAATCCCCCAAGAAATCCTGTTGCCATGGACATTTAACAATGCATTTCATTTTGTGTGTGTGTGTGTGTGAGTGCTAGCGGGGGCCAATGCCACGTTGCTACAAGGCTGAGGGGATGAAACAGTCTGTATGTATAAACAAATTAAGGTGATATGAAAGAGAGAGGCTGTGCTGCACCTTTCTGTGCACGTCTGTTTGTGTCTGAGAGTGTGTGTGCTCCCTCTACGAGCATCCTGCAGTGGTGTGTTCAGGTGTCTCAAGTGGGATGACTCACAGCAAAAAGGGCAGACAGATTCTCCCCTCCTCTTTTAGTGCCCTGCTGATACTGCAGAGGACACAGCTTTATTCTTTATTCTACTCAGCAAAGCTTTTACCAAAACATAACTAAAAATCTTAAACAAAACATCTGAATGCATTTTTCTGACACTTTAGCCCAAACATTGTCAAGGCTACTAACGCAAAACAACTTGATGCAAACAAGTAACGCTTCATCACTCAGCACTGTGTATATTTTTCACAATTTCACACCATTTAAATGCACTTAAATGAAACTAAATCTGGCCATCAGATAACCTCAGAGTAATTACTGCAATTTTAACAGTAAAAACTGTGACTTATTTTGGAAACACAAGAAACAAGTGAAATTACACTTGGAACACTTTTTTTCAATTTCGGTTTGTGACATTTTTCCAAGTTTCCCCTAGCATCACTAAAAGAGCAAGGCACAAAACACTTCTTTGAGAGGAAATTACATATTTGTGCACCAGTTGTTTTTCAGCAGGACATGAGCATCCTTCTCTTGATTCACTGATTAAGTCAATCGAGACACAGGTTTTTCTTTTTAGCCTGTTTGTTTGCCTGCTTCTCTTTCTTTTTACAGCTCCCTAAAAAATGTGTATATGTGTATTGACCTACTTTTTTAATGTGTCTTGAAAACATCTGTTTGATTTGGCACGAGACAAATAAAGATTGATTAAATGATAAATGACCAAATATGGAGAATATTGTTGGCTTGTACTGATAATGCAAGCCACAAGTTTATTTGCAAATTTTATGAAGAAATATGGAGGCAAGGAGAGAGGAGAAGTTTTGAGTGTATTATTTCAATACTATCAGAAAAACCAGTGTGAAAACTGTAATGACAGAGTGAAGGTGTGGCATTTCTCTAGATGTCTGCTTGCACCACAGTATAGTTGGGATCAGAGGAAAACAATCCCCTGCCCCATGCTGATGCTGTATAAACTGAGTGTAATATGAAAAGTGCAGATTATAAAACTCTGATGCAAATGCTGACAAACTCACATCCATCAAAACATCACATAGCCTTGATATGAAGTTAAATAATCAAGTTCTTGAAAAGTTTTACTTAATAGATTAAAAAGAATAGGATTGGATTGTTGTCTACGTGTTCTAATAAACCAGATGTTAGATACAACTCAGTGGAGGAAGTGTTATTCAAGACACCATTTCCATCAATGTAAGTCTCCTTTGTAGAGACAAATCCTAGCTACAAATACATGATGAACTAAACTTAACATTATACAAATAATAATTTGCTGTTGGTGGCCCTAAAGTCGTTAAACTGTGTTTAAATAAGTAAATGTTACATTCTGTTAGCTGAGTAGAAATTAATATTTCATTTCCAATATACAAATGCTCTATTTAATGAACTGTTGCTGTCTTTTAGTGTGATTAATGCTATGATTTTTTGCTTTTTAATTATCTACAGCACTTTGAACTATTTAAAGTATGAATCGGGACCAGCTTTGGAGGAGAGAAGACACTGCAGATAGCGGGCTTAAGATTCACAGCTTGCGTCTCTTTCTTGCAGAACACTTTCAATTCCTTAGGAGGAGTCAAGATGTGAGGAAACGAAGCAAGTGAAAGGTGCAGGGTGGAAAAAGTAATGCTATGAGTAACTCTCCAGCTCATCACTGGAATGCATTTAACTGGGATGTGACATAATTTCCACTCCCGTGTCCAGGTTTTGAGGTAAGTGGGCCAAACCATAGAGTCTTGAGACACCCTGGGGGTCTCGACCTCAATGGTGAGAATAACTGCCTTATTGAACCTTTCAGTGAATCATGTGAACAAATATGTAAAACTTACAGACAAAACACGTTATGTGTGAATATATGATGTCTAAATAGCTCATATGTCAATGCTCATCCTATTCAAAGTTACTAACCATAAACACATATTTAACAAATCAACACTCAGAGTGGGCCTTGGGTGATAAATCATATCTGAGGTATTGCTTAATATTTTGATATCAACATGCTACAAACGTGAGATTAATTGTCCAGAGACCTGCCACACCGACAAGTGATGAATAAAAGATGCGTAGACCCTCACTTCAATGTTAACTCAACTACACTGGCATCTTTAAGTGAAATATCTCGATCCACTTGTTCGCAGTCACTTTGTTTATCTTAGTGCTAGGATGAGCTAACGGAGCTAACAGGTCTCTCCTCTCTTTGTTATTTACCTGATTGATTCTTCCCCTCCGCTGGCTCACTCTGCTGACTCTGAAACAAGTAGTCCCGGACTGTTTTCAGCTCCTGGAGCCGACAAAACTCCAACAAGCTGCAGGACATCTTTTCTCTCCCGTCCCGTCAGCACCGGGGTCTGCTGCAGGGAATTAGCCAGTTAGCCTACTGAGCTAACAGTCCAGCTGGAGCAGATCAGCGCAGCTCCGTTTACAGGTCACGATAATGACTTCCCTTTATGACAGCTCGTACAAGAAGATGATATTTCGGAATATTATGCTACTGTCACATGAAGAAATGTCAAGATAGGGCTACTTAAATGTTCCAGCTTTTGCAGGTCGCAACCCAGCCCTGGTTGTGTAGTTGATGACACAGTGTTAGCATAATAACCCAGGTTCACTTCCGGGTTAGCGATAGGTCAAAGAAAATGAAAACAGCAGAGAAAAGTAAAAGAAATAAGTAATATAAAAATATGCATCAATAAACTACAGGTGCATATAATATCAAGCAATGTGTGTTTTAAAATAACGAAATAAATTCATTATTTAAGGCTACAATGTTGGTAACATTTACTTTGGAGAGTTGTGTATAAACTGTGTGTTTGCATCAATTTTCCACAAGAGGGTAACAGAGGACCTCTGCTGAAACCTCTGCCTGTCAAACAGGTGACTTTTTAACCTCACAGACTTTCTCCAGAATTTTCCTTAAAGCCCTGAGGGCAAAACGCGGAAAAAACTTTCTGCTGCCAGGGAAAACAGTCAACGAGAAGCTTGAGGAATTTCAAGGGCTGAACTTTAATAACTTTACTCTAAATGTTTCATGGCTAATTGTGAGGACGCACAGTATTTACTAGTTTAGGTATCATTCAGACTCTTGAGATTTTTTGTAGCTGCATCATCATTCCAGGGGCAGCACAGTGGCGCAGCAGGTAGAGCATGTACCACACAGCGAAAAGGTTGCTGATTTTGCCCAGGTCTTTCTGTGAAGAGTTTGCATGTTCTCCCTGTGCATGCATGAGTTCTCTCCAGGCACTGTGGCTTCCTCCCCACAGACCAAAAACATGCACGTTAGGTTGAGTAGTGACTCCAAATTGCGCTTAGTTGTGAGTGTGGAAATGAATGGTTATCTATCTCTCTATGTGGCCCTGTTATTGGCTGGCAACCAGTTCAGGGTGTGCCCCGCCTCACGCCCAATGTCAGCTGGAATAAGCTCCAGCCTCCACAATTTATCTTACCCTTTTTGTAATTTTTCTTAGTACTATAATATATAATAAATTAAGAGTATATGTTTTTTCTTAATAGTGGTTTATCTACATAATACTGCAATTTCATACAAAAATCTATATTAGTCTTGGCATTTAGATATTTATACGGACAATTGGTTAAATGCGAAATGTTATGGCATCTTGTTTCAGCTGGTTAAAATGGACTGTCCCAAATCTAGAGCTATTAGTGCCTTTTGGATATTTGTGGGGACTGAGGACACAAGTCTTGATGGGATGGTCCTGGCTAATTGGGGATGTCTGGCCACTCCAAGTTCTATCTGGCCTGGTTTAAATTCTTACAGTACATTTTACCTCCTCTTCAAATGGTTTCTTCAGTTCTGTGAAAATAAGGAAATCCGACAATAATCGAGCAAAATAAAAATAAAGGCTCATTGTCCTGAAATGAGAAGAAAACAAATTTTCAGTGAAAGTATGTTCCCTGAGCCAATTTTGCAGTGTTCAATGCAGGTCAACAAATCTTAAGTGGAGATTAATGCTGTGCTGGTGGAGTATGACATTTCCCGACAGCCCCCTAAGTTCTTGTAGACAGAAAATACACTCACCGGTCAATTTATCTGATACACCCTTTCAGCTGTTTGTTAACACAAATATCCAATCAGCCAACCACCCAACCTCATGGCTGTAATTTGATGCATTTAGGCATATAGGCATAGTTAAAACAACCTGCTAAAGTTGAGTATCAGAATACGGAAGAAATGTGATTTAAGTGACATTAAATGTGACATGGTTGTTTGTGCCAGATGGGCTGGTCATATCGTTTCAGGAACTACTGATCTACTTGGACTGTCACACACATTCATCTCTAGGGATTACAGAGGTTGGCCAAAAAAGATAAAATATCCAGTGAGTGGCAGTTCTCTAGCCACAGTACCTTGTTTTTGCCAGAGTTCAGAGGAGAATGGCAAAAGGTTTGTGTTGACAGCAATGCAACAGTAACTCAAATAACCACTCATTACAACTAAGGTACGCAGTAGACCATTTCTGAATCCACAACATACAACATGTGATGGGCTACAGCAGCAGAAGACCACAGCAGGTGCCACCCCTGTCAGCAAAGAACAGGAAACTATACTTGCACCGGCTCAGCCAATTTGGACGACAGAAGATTGGAAAGGACCTCTTTCACAATACATGTAATTTTGCCCACAGCCCAATTTTTTGTTTATTGTGTGGTATTTGTAGTACACCCAGAGACTCCCAAGAATATACCTTTGGAAAATCCAAAAGTCATCCAGGGCCTGTACTATGACCTATTTTATGATCATTGCCATAGGTGTGAGCCAGGGTGCACACTTTACCCCAAAACTTACTCAAACACAAATAATAAATCATCAAATTGGGTCAAATCACCTTCACTGAAGTCTGGTGCATCTTTTGAAATCAAATGTAAAGCTAAGTATTACAATTGAAAGAAGTTATTGAATTTTAACTGGAAAAAAAAATAGTTTTTTTTATGATTTTTTCAACAAATTCAATTCTTTGGAGATGTGTCTGACCAACTTACAGTTGCTGTACACCTAAAATACTTACAAATTATTTGGCCACATATATATTCTCAAAGTGGGAAAAAAATCATCAAATTCTGAGACCGGTAAAGTTGTTCAATTAACAGGTTGGGTTACTGTGGTAGAATCAGGATACTGTTCCATATCTTGTATATCAGGGAACCTTTAAAGATTTGTTCAGAATTCATCCTTTAAGTATGATTTCTTTTAGAATTTGAATGCTAGATTCAAAACGAACATTTCACATGAAATGTTATTCATTTTAATATTGAACAGCCACAAAGGGCCTGTATATTATGCCTTTGTGATGAGATAATAATGAGCCATTGATACAAGTAAAAACCGATGCAGTTTTGGATTGTTGTAATCAGATTGTATATATCTACAATGACAGCAATACATAAACATTACTTCTGTCAATTTCTGTTTCTAGTACTTATATATACATGTAATCTGTTTTATGGCCTTCTTGTCTTTTTGCATAGCAACGGCTTGGACAATTTTAATTTGTAGACTGGAACTATAGTGAGGGAAAGGGGATCTGAGAAATCCATAAGATGTATGATTGGCTGGTTATTTCATAGAATGGAGTCTTTGAATTTGCTTGTGTATGGTTGGAGGGGTTTCTGATTTTGAAAATGTTTATAATATCCCAAATAATAGATTACAGATGCAACATGTGCACACATGCCAGAGGTTCTCTTTCCAGCAGGACAGAGACAGTAATATGCCTTCACAGGATCATCTGATGCATTCTTGTCAAATTGAATCCAAACATTGTATTTTATATATATATATATATACCATCATTTTTTTTTTCAAAATATCTGCAATTGTATGAAAATATCTTGACAGTGTAGCTTGGGAAAGATTAGTAAGCATAGTCATTTGATTCCATGAAAGGTTTGAAAAATAAAAAACAAATATGTCACGTAGAGCTCGTAGTGAATGGCAGAAGCTTGAAGCATCTGATATCTCGTTCCCTCATGTGGATCTGGAATACTTTGAGACCATAACATGCGGTACATACCAAATCAAACAGTCCCCTGGCTACATTGCTGAGCATCAAAAAAATGATGGTGACTATGAGATTTGGGTTTACCAGCATGATGCTGATCTCATTAGGGGACAGATTCATTCTCGTCACAGATCTCAAATAAAATACAATGTTTGGATTCAATTTGACAAGAATGCATCAGATGATCCTGTGAAGGCATATTATTGTCTCTGTCCTGCTGGAAAGAGAACCTCTGGCATGTGTGCACATGTTGCATCTGTAATCTATTATTTGGGATATTATAAACATTTTCAAAATCAGAAACCCCTCCAACCATACACAAGCAAATTCAAAGACTCCATTCTATGAAATAACCAGCCAATCATACATCTTATGGATTTCTCAGATCCCCTTTCCCTCATTATAGTTCCAGTCTACAAATTAAAATTGTCCAAGCCGTTGCTATGCAAAAAGACACGAAGGCCATAAAACAGATTACATGTATATATAAGTACTAGAAACAGAAATTGACAGAAGTAATGTTTATGTATTGTTGTCATTGTAGATATATACAATCTGATTACAACAATCCAAAACTGCATCGGTTTTTACTTGTATCAATGGCTCATTATTATCTCATCACAAAGGCATAATATACAGGCCCTTTGTGGCTGTTCAATATTAAAATGAATAACATTTCATGTGAAATGTTTGTTTTGAATCTAGCATTCAAATTCTAAAAGAAATCATACTTAAAGGATGAATTCTGAACAAATCTTTAAAGGTTCCCTGATATACAAGATATGAAACAGTATCCTGATTCTACCACAGTAACCCAACCTGTTAATTGAACAACTTTACCGGTCTCAGAATTTGATGATTTTTTTCCCACTTTGAGAATATATATGTGGCCAAATAATTTGTAAGTATTTTAGGTGTACAGCAACTGTAAGTTGGTCAGACACATCTCCAAAGAATTGAATTTGTTGAAAAAATCATAAAAAAAACCTATTTTTTTTCCAGTTAAAATTCAATAACTTCTTTCAATTGTAATACTTAGCTTTACATTTGATTTCAAAAGATGCACCAGACTTCAGTGAAGGTGATTTGACCCAATTTGATGATTTATTATTTGTGTTTGAGTAAGTTTTGGGGTAAAGTGTGCACCCTGGCTCACACCTATGGCAATGATCATAAAATAGGTCATAGTACAGGCCCTGGATGACTTTTGGATTTTCTAAAGGTATATTCTTGGGAGTCTCAGGGTGTACTACAAATACCACACAATAAACAAAAAATTGGGCTGTGGGCAAAATTACATGTATTGTGAAAGAGGTCCTTTGTGTGTGATTTGATGACTCTTCAGTTCTGCTGCCACATTTTGATGGTAGGATCAGAATTTGGTGTAAACTTCACAAAAGCATGGAGCCATCCTGCCTTGTAGCAACAGTCCAGGCTGGTGGTGGTGGTAAAATAGTGTGGGGGGTATTTTTATTGGCAGATTTTGAGCCCCACAGTACCAAGTGAACACCATTTAATACCACAGCCCACCTGAGTATTGTTGCTGACCATGTCCTTCCCTCTATGACCACAGTGCACCCATCTTCTGATGGCTACTTCTAGCAGGAGAACATTCCATGTCGCAATGGACACATCATCTCCAAATAGTGTCGTGAACAAAAATGAGTTCACTGTTGTCCGCTGGCCTCCATGGTCACCAGATCTCAAATCTACAAGGTACACTTGGGATGTGATGGAATGGGGGACTTGAATAATGGATGTCCAGTAGGCAAATTTGCAGCAATTGTGTGATGTTATCATGTTGATACGGACCAAAATCTCAGAGAAAGGTCTCCAGCACCTTGTTGAATCTATGCCAAAGAGAACTAGAAAGCACTCGGAGAGCACAAACCTAGCTCACATATTGCTGTTACTGTAACAGTGCGAGACTGTAGTAGTTTTTAGAGGACTCAATACGCAAAAACCCAAATCTGTTAAGGTGCAACAAAACAATTTTATAGTAGAAGGAGTGGGGGATAGAAGAGTGAGAGGAGTGAGGAGAGCAGAGAATAAAGGGGAACAGAGTGTGGCAGGGTGAGTCTGGGCACGTGGAGACACTGGAAAAGAGGAGGAGAAATGCTAGTTAGTACAAAGTACTCTGAGGCATATAAAAAAAACAAGCATAGCAAAATACACTTGAGAACAAGAAACACTAGAGAAGGTCAACAATAGGCGGTGATTAGGAGATGAGACCCAGGTGTGCTGCGGGCAGAGCGCTGCTGCAGCCAGAGACCACGCCCCCTCACAGGATGAGGAGGCTCCAGGAAAAAGACATGAAGCATGAAGGCAGGAACAGTCCAGAGGAGACAAACAGTCACTCACCACAGACTCGTCACAGTTACATCTATAAGCAATAGTTCCACGATAAATTTACCATCATCATCATCATTATTAGTTAGACAGTTATTGAGCAAAAACGATCATTTGCTAATGGCAGTTATCTGGATCACCACCAAAATCTAATCATTTTTAAGTTGGGCCATTACCAACATCTCCTGAAAATTTCAGCAAAATCCATCCTGTAGTTTTTGCGCAATCTTGCAAACAAACAAACAAACAGACAGACATACGCTGGCAAAAACCTAACCTCCTTGGCAGAGGTAATAAGAGCAACATTAAAGGCAAAAGAGGTCCGACCTGATGTCATCAAGGTGTAACTAATGAAGTGGCCAGTGGTTAGCAAGTATCTCTGTCACAGTCTGAACATTAAGTCATATTCTTAAATTAGCCACCACACCAGCATATAAAAGAGTGCTGCTATACAACATAACAAACAATCAAATCAACCCGTGTTGCACTGAGAGGGTGTTTCATTTTTCTCTGTCAAGGGCTGATGGATCTAATTATGCAATGATTGTCACCTACTTGTTGCCCGACTTTCTTACATCAACGTGACAGTGGACTATTTAACTTTGTGTTGCTGCCCTACATAGGTGATTTATAGCGATGTACAAAGTTCACTGCAAAGTTTCCCAAGGCTGAAACATTATGTCCCTCTGAAGGAGCTCTAGACTTTCTTGACCTCACTCGCAGATTCATGTAAGCAGTGTCTTGAAGAGCCCAAGGTCAGGGTTACTACTTTCTCTCTGTGAATGTACAGTAACTCAACAGGGCCAGCTGTTAGGGGCATTGTGTCTTTCTTTCCCATCCTCTCTTGTGTTCTTTAAAAAGCACTGGGCTGTTCTCCAGTGTACTTCCTGCATCCCCACTAACAATCCCACCGCAACCCAGACACACACACTCAAATACACAATACACTGCATGCACACATAAACAAATGCACACACAGGCACACCTCTGGGGGGTACCCAAATGTTTCCGGACCGGGCCGGACGCAGAAACTCAGGAAACAATTGAGTGTCAGAAAGGTCCTTGGGCCCCCTCTCCGTCACATTTCCCAGTCCTGTGCCTTCGCTTACCGAGGTGTTGTTGCGTCGGCTGTTTTACGGTCAACAGAAACAACTCGCCATCTGGTTCCCCTTCTTCCTTTGTTGATATAGAGGTGAATTGGCATCATTTTGTCCCAGGATAGACCTGTTGTGGGTGCACAAAGAGAGAATGCAGTGATTTATTCAGACAAGTCACTGGTTAAAGACCTGAAGGAAAGTTCTGTAGTATACGTAAATATCAAAGCAGTGGTTCTTGAAGATCGGAGTAAGACTCAAAAGTGGGCTGCAACAACACCAATACAACTGTGAACCAGACCAACTATATGCTTTGTTTACAAGGACCTAAATACACAAAACAAATAACACCCTGAACTGGTTGCCAGCCAATCACAGGGTCACATAGAGGCAGTGTTAATTTTATTGACTAATTATTTTCGTCATAGTTTTCGCCAACAACTTTTTTTCCCCTGACCAAAACTAGACTATAACTTAAAAAAAACAAGTGCACATGGACTAAAACTAAAACTAAATTAACTGACATTTTCATCAACACATAAAAACTAGACTAAAATGTTTGGCAGAGACTAAATCCAATCAGACCTAATTTCAACATGTAGAAAGTAGGGACCAGTTAGGAACCACAGCTACTTTGGTTGTGTGGAAAGGTTGGATGAGTTAAGAGGGACATTCAATCACAACTGCCTTAGCTTTGTGGTGGTGGGATTCAAGTGTAAAACATGACTTCAGAAATTAAAGGAAACATGGAAAAACACCTTAAACTTTACGCTTCATATTTCAGTCGACAAAATTTACAATAGATTTCGTCGACTAAAATGTTGTGAAATTTCGTCAGCTAAAACTAGACTAAAATTAAATTAGATTTTAATGAATTAGATGACTAAATTATGACTAAAACTAAAAGATATTTTAGGCAAAAGGCTATAACTAAAACTAAATTTAAAAAGTGCTGACAAAATTAACACTGCATAGACAGGCGGACAAACATTCACTCTCTCATTCATACCTAAGGGCAATTTGGAGTCATCAATCAACCTAATGGGCATGTTTTTGATCTGTGGGAGGAAACCAGATTGCCTCGAGTGAACCCACGTATTCACTGGAAGAACAGGCAAACTCCATACAAGGCCCTGCCTGACTTTCTTGCTGTGAGGCATATGCACTACCTGCTGCTCTACCATGCCACCCAACTTCTAATATTGATTCTTTCAAATAGATTAAATGAACATATGGAGGTTTTTAAATGGTTTACCTTGTATCATTGAGACAGATTTTTTTTTCAGTCTCTTAGTTGGTGACCACTCTCCAGATCATGACAAGGTTACCAGTGGGGTACCACAATGATCAGTTTTAGGAACATTACATTTTAATCTGTATATGTCACCCCTGAGTGGTAACATATACACAACTGTGCTGATGACACTCAGCTCTATGTGGCCATGTCTCCTGGTGACACCAGCCAGTTAGATTCATTTTTAACTATCTTTTATATTTAATAGACTGGATGTCACAGAATTACTTGCAGCTCAACCAGGACACAACGAAGATTTTAATGAGTGGTTCAAAGTCTCAGAAAAACTGATCTCTAAGCTCATCAAAATTGGACTTAACTCAAGCCAAGGAGCAGAGAATCTCGAGATGATCTCTGATTCTGATTTTCATTTTAAACCTCATGTTTGGGGTGCCACAAAAACAACTTGTTATCACCTGAAAAACAGCCAAAATGAGTCAATTTCTCTCTCTGATCCAGACAGAGAGACTAATGCACTCCTCTATAACTAGTAGGCTGGACTACTGTAATGCACTCTTCTCTGGTATACCTACAAGCACAATGAATCAGCTTCAGTTAGAACAGAATTCTGCTGCCAGAGTGCTCACAAAGACCACAGTGAGATAATATACTACACCTATTTTGAAGTCTTTACAGTGGTTGTCTGTTGGTTATTGCATTGCTTTTAAGATTCTTTTATACATTTATAAAGCTGGCCTTCACTTGACGACTTCTCAGAGATGGTTTTAGTTCATGGAGTCCAGATCCTCTGATTTCTTCTCTTTTAGCTGCTCCACAGAGCAGAACCAAAACCTTTGGTGATGCTGCTTTTAGCTAGCTCCAAAGAGTGTGAATCTTTCATAGAACATTCAAATTTAACAGGGGAAAGTATTAAAAAAAAACCTTAGTGTGCCATTCAAAGAGCCAGACATAGCTTTCTTCATGATACAAAAAAATAAAACAGGAAATTTTCCAGCCAACCAGCCTTCAAGAAACAATAAAAACACTTTTAACTACAGCCAAAGATCAGCAAGGAAACAGACACCATGACCAAGCTAAGATTTTTTTTATGCTCATTACAAAGGACTCTATCATTCAGACAGCAAAAACTGTGCCACAAGTATTTTGCCTTTTTTTTCAAATAATAAATCAGCAGGTTTAAATGGTTATCCAGTAGAATTTTTACAAAACATTCTGGCATCTTTTTCCCCTCTATTTTTAAGAGAAGTTAATTAATTTAAATTGCCAGGGACAATCCTACCACACATTAATACAGCACTGATTTATGTCCTATTAAAACCAGATAACCAGATCAATAAGCCTTAGCAGTTGTGACATCCAAATAATTAGCAAAGCACAAGCAAATAGATTAGTATTGGTAATATCAGAAATAAAACACCCACGTCAAACAGTTTTTTTGAATAAAAGGCAGGCATTCATCCTTAAATTCTCATGGTTTATTTAGTTTAATACGTTATTTTTAAAGAAACAACTAAGCTCCATTATTATATCCCTGGTTTCAGAAAAAAACATTTGATAAAGTAAAATGAAAAACCTGTTTCATGCCCTTTAGGAATTAAGTTTTTGGACAAGGATTTATTCAATGGATAAAAATATTCCATAGCTTCCCTTGAGTCATTATCAATGATCAAACCTCATCACATTTCCCCTTACAGCAAGGCATGAGACAAGGATGCCAACACTTTCCATTTCTTTTTGCAGTCTCCATCAAGCCCCTTGTAGCATCTATCCTTCAAACAGTTGCATAAAAGGAATAAAAACAAAGCAGGTCTACCACAAAATCCATATATATGCAGATGACGTAACCTTATACAGTAATAAAACCCACAATATCTCTCACCGAAATTTCAAATATCATCACAAACTTTTCTAAAACATGTATGGAAATGACTGAAAGGTTGCCAGAGCAACAAAAAAAACTTAATTTGATTATAGCAATTGGCAAAAGAGTGGTGCAGGAATGAGTCCAAAAATGCAGAAGTGAGTTAGCGTTTAGCACTTCCAAGTTCTCAACCTTCTAGAGTAAATGGGAATTACTATACCAGTTTCAGATAAATGCCTGAAATAAGGCTCAAGGTTGGACACACGCACATGAGATTTTATGCATTTGATGTTGCCTGCTTTTAATCTTCAACAGTTTTTGTGTTTAAACTGACAGTTGCTATCCAACTACTGCTTACAAGAACTACAAAAAAATGGCAGGGGACCTAATGGCAAGCATTTCCAATTGTTTTTTTAATAATGAATTATTCACACGCTTTTGCCACAGCCATGAGGACCAACTTGATCAGGTCACTTGATAATGAGAAAAACTCTCAAACAAGAGGTTGCAATCAGTTATGCATCAGAAATGTGGTGGTTGCATCTAAGGCGAACTGCCATGTTGTAGTCATAGTAGCTTACTAATAGCTTTTCACTCTCGCCAATTACATTTAAGCTGAAAAAATTGTGAAAACTAGGTTTGTTTATTAAGATTATCACAAAGACCAGAACATGTAAGTTTTATATTTTTTGTTCTCCATAGAGCTTATTATCAGCAAAGATCCAAAGCACAATGAAAATCTCTTATGCTTTAGTGGGCTTACAGTCGAGGGAACCGGCATGATGCTAAATTTCATCCCATAATCAAAAGATACTGAGGAACAAGTGATTTGCTGGAACAACCTACCTATCTCATTACTAGAAATTACTAGCTGTAAAAATGTCTACACACCCCAAAACAATTGATCTCTTCTTAATGACTCCAGTCCAACCAACATCACACCGGCTTAATATGACTCTATGATCACTAAATTTTACTGGAAAAACAAGAAAAATCTGTTTAACATCATTGCAAAAACCGAAAGATGTAGGAGGCTTAGCTGGCCCAAACTTCAGACTTTACCAATTACTCACAAATCATGAACAGAACGTCATAAAATAGAATCTACCAATAAATCCCTTTCAACCTCAAGACCCATGGATCAACACTAAACAGTATGATTTTTTTTTTTTTTTTTGGAAAATCCAAACAGTTCAGATCGATCTTGCCGAGCTCGGGTCAACAACAACTGAGCTCAGTCTGAAGAGGCACTGCCTAGTCATCATCCTTTAAATCAGGAAGAGGTGGGAGCTACAAGGGAGATGCTAGCATGAAATGACTTCTTGTAAAGAGATTAGAATAGATGCTAACAGCTTCAGTAGCAGTTTTATCACCACATCTCTTTGTTAAATTAAAACAAATAACAAAACTACAAACTTTACTCTGTATAATACATATATGCTCCACTTCTGACATGTTTTGCAGAGGGTTTGTTCGACAAACAGGCTCATGTTCTGACCTTTACACCGCAGGAGTAGTGCCTGCCTACTACATTATCTGATTGGCCTGTAGTGAATTTGACTGACAGAACGATTGTTCAACCACATGCTGGACATCCTCTGGAAAGGTTCAGCTCATTCCCAAACACTTTCTATGGGCTGTTGTCCAAACGGACTAGTGGAATATATTGAACAGTCTAGCTGGTGTGTCAGGTTAAAACATTGCAGCCCCTCTGACAATGTGTTAGAAAGTAAACCCCAGACTGGACACTCCAAAGCACCAGATAAGCTCACCTCAATATGACATAACCTAGACTTTCTAATAAATTTCCAATAATCTTCAAGAAAAGGAAAAATCTTGGCACTACTCATTTAGAGCACTTATTGAAGATAACACAATCCTAAAATGCCAACAATAATGGAAAAAAGATACTGATTGTCTTTTTGTCCAGTGATATGTTTTAACCTATTTAAGGTCCAAACTGCCACATTCTTTATTGAATAATTCTGAGTTGTTAATAAGGAGGGTAACAATCTTTGATTGAAGTGGTGGGTTCTGTGGCTTCACAAAATATGAACCATTGTATTCAAAGAAACAGCTGTGTGATGCCCACGTCATAAAGTTTTATAATAATAAAATTAGGACAAACCCTCTTTCAAAGCAGAAACAATGGACTATTTTAGGCCATATCTTGCAGCTTCTTCTGACTTGCCAACTGGACCTGAATGAAGTTTTCACACATACACTCAACATCTGGGAAACACAAACTCTGAAGGACGTACAGCAGTGTGAGAAGAAGAGGGTTGGCATGCTGGCTGGTCCTCTTGTGTAATTTGATTTTCTAAGTGAATGGTGCACTAACAAATGACAACATACCAAGGTGAATGGGGCATGTACTTAAGTGCAGTGAAATGAGATTATTGGGTGATCTTAAAAAACATCACCCAATAAAATTCAGAAAAATGATCATCTTTGACCCCTTAACTCCGGAGTGTGGTCAGATAAACCAAATGTCAGACACACTTGTACAAAGTTTAAAGGGATATTTCAGTAGTTTTGAAGTTGGGTTGAGTGAGGTACTTAACAACAGCCAATGAAGTGGCTGAAAGAGCCCAGAGTAGCGCTGCACCTTTTTTCTTAGGTACTTTTATGTAAAAATGAGCCACCATACTATATTGGGTCGAATGTATGATTAGGTGAATGTCACTTAAGTTCATATGCGAGTCAAGGCAGGTGAGCGAATACTTTTGGCAATATAGTATATATAGATAGATAGATAGATAGATTGATAGATAGAGATAGATATGTCCTACGGATATTCTGTTCATCATATATTGGCTTAGTTTGCTGGTAACCTCACAAGATCCCTGCTGGGGATACAAATACAAAAACTGAACAATTCTAGGTTGTAGAAATGCAAAGTCAGATGTCTTGGCAATGTGCCACCTTAAAAACAGCCCTGATTGTAATATAAGGTCTCTGGTCTGTAGTTATACATGATCAGGTAAATTCAAAGGTGGAGTGTTTTACTTTAATCATTATTATGTTATAGTAAAAGATTTAAAGAAGTCTAAAATTACCTCAAATGCCGTGGCGATATTATGTATTGGATCTTGCCTATAGTGACCTGATGTGTTCTGTCATTCAACATGTGTGTGTAAAAGTTCAGCAGCTCATCACACTGAGGGTTCATTTTCTACTGTGTACGTCCAAGGAAATCAAAGCTTGGCAGGCTGAACACAGACTGTATATAAGAAATGTATGTAGACAAGGCGTCTGAATAGCAAAGACACTCATGCTGGTCTTTTTTCCTGGCTGTATAAAAGTCAGAAAGAAATGAACCCACCATACTTATCAAACTTAAGCATCTTGGTAGGGAGTTTATGATCCCAAATGCTAAAAACACCCAAAAATGAAATTGGGATGTTGTGTAAAACATAATTTAAAACAGAATACAGTGATTTGCAAATACTTTTGGATTGATATTCAATTAAATACACAATATAGACAAGATATTTAGTCTGTGAAAATTGAGGAATACTCAGTAATTACTTTTTGGAACATTCCACAGGCAGGGCCAAACATTTTGGGCCCTGTGAAAAAAAATCATATGGGGCCCTATCCCACAGCATTAATGCTAAAAGGTACATACAGATTTTGGAGTAACATGCTACCATCCAAGCAACGTTTCTTTTCAGGGATATCCCTGACTCTTTCAGCAAGACAATGCCAAGCCATATTCTGCATGTATTACAGTGGTGGGCTTAATAGTGAAAGTGTGTGGGTACAAGATGGGCATGCCTGAGCCTCCCATCAAAAATGTGTGGTGCATTATACATAAAAAATGGCAACAGGGAGACTTTTGAGGCAACTAAAGTCAGACATCAAGCAAGAATGGAAAATAATTTCCTCTACAAAGCTTCAACAAAAAGTCCTGGTTCACAAACCCTTATTGAGCGTTGTTAAAAGGAAAAGTGATGTAATACAGTGGTAAACATGCCCCTGCCCCAGCTTTTTTGAAATTGTACATGCAATAGCAGTTCAGTGAAACAATATGACATCACACAAAGGAAAAAAACAGTTGAATGATGTGTCAAGCATTTTTTTTCCCTGTCTACACAGAAACACTATTAACATCCACCGATTATCTGAACCACTTGGCCCTTTCAGGGTCACAGGGGCTGGAGCCTATACCAGCTGATGATGGATGAGAGGCAGGGTATACCCTGAATTGGTCGCCAGCCAATCACAGGGCCACATAGAGAGATGGAAAGCCATTCATGCTTATACTCATTCCTAAGCGCAATTTGGAGTCACCAGTCAACCTAACAAGCATGTTTTTGGTCTGTGGGAGGAAGCCAAGTGCTGGGAGAGAACCCACACGTGCACAGGGAGAATATTCAAATCCAGACAGGAAGGCCCTGCCTGACAAACCTCTAGGAATATTAGGAATATTTTTTAGGGACAAGTTCAAATGTTTTTGGGTGTCATGATCATAACTTGCCTGTGAACTTAATATGATCAGTTAAACTTTGCACCATTGTCCTCTCTAACTTGATGATGAACTGGTTAAACTGGAGTGCAAAGGTCAGATGTGAATTAACCCACCACTGTACTTTTAATCTGGCCCATTAATGCCATGCTGTAGTTCTAGTATATATTTATTAGGACCAAATAGTACATCTGAGTTTATTACTTTATTGCTTTTGTTATGAAAGAAGTGCAGTTTTCTGTAATGTAATAAATACCAAAGAGGCAGTAAAGACTGGGACATAGACCCAAAGGTCAACCAGTCATTGTTTTATGGCACATAAACTCGATTTTCTGACCCCTCGACTAGAAGCTTCCAAGGTTTCAATCACACATCCATTTCAGTATATTTGACTCTTTGTGGTACACGTTCTCAGATAATATCAGTGGTGTGGAAAACAACAAACTCAACAGAGGCATATGATCACAAATAAACCTCTTCTGATCCCTTATCCTCATGCAGCTCAGCTCCAGAAATCCCCTGACCATAAAAAATCCTCAGTGCTGACGTATAATGAAATGTGTAAAGTGTGTGTGCTTTGAAAGTGAAGACACGAGACTCTATGATCCTCGTTTCACCTGTGGTTATTGTAATTAAGCATAAGAAAGCCCAAAACCATAAAACAAGTAAATGAACTGAGGCTTTCTTTGTGAGCATACCCACAGTCAGCTTCAGCTCTGAATCAGTCCTTTGAGTTCATCACAGAGGCAAACTGAGAATACCCAGAGACCAGTTTTCAATTTTTCCCTCTCCTGAGGCACTTTCATTTATTTTGAAGTATATTTATCTGCTGTTGTTTTTCCTCACATGCCCCTCTTACTGTAGAGCCTGGCACACAGTAACCCATTTTTACTACTGTTCTTTATTAGGGGGAAGCAAGCACTCAGAGCCTAATATAAACTTAATTCCAAACTGATCCAAGATTTTTAAAACATTTACTGAGGCCCTTCTTGTCCACTATCTATACTACTTATCCCTTTTTGGGTCACTGGGACCCAAGCGAGAGGGTCACTTTGACGTATACCCTGACCCAGTCACTAGCCAATCACAGGGACACATAGAAAGACAGACAACCATTCATACTCTCTCCCACACCTCAAGGCATGTTGGATTTACCCATTGAACCCATTAATAATGTTTTTGTTCAGTGGGAGGAAGCTGTAGCGCCTGGACAGAACATGCAACTCCTCATGGAAAGGCCCTGACTGACATGGGCCTCGAACCGTGTGAGACATGTGCACTACCTGCTGTGCCACCATGCTGCCCATTCAAAAGAGCCACTACATTAAAATTGATTTTAACTGTTTAATTGAATATAACTCTTTTTTTGTATGAATTACTCTATTTGTTATAACATCCAAACTTAAGAGGAAGGCCTCCTTATACCTGTTTTATGTTTTTTTCCAAACACTTTACCAAACTATCCTTTACCCCAGACCTTATATCAGGCGTAAATACATAAACCCATTCAGACATTGAGACGAGAGGACTGGATGTACTAAAATGTAGGGCCCGATCGATATATCGGCCGGCCGATTAAATCGGCCGATTTTAGCCCTTTTCAAAGGATTCAACATCGGCCAGAGTTTTGCCAATATAACGCCAATATATTCTTACTTTCTCATAAAACAGGAAACACTGTTTGGCGTCCAAGCTGCGCAGAATGATGACGTTGCGAATGATGGCGGCGCGTTGTTAAAGCGGCTCTGAGCTATGCTGTATACCTCATGTTTACAATAAAAAAGTGGATCTACCTGCACTAAAACGTACTTCTGATACACTAATGAGGACTCTGGGACTGAAAGGCAGATGTGACAGGACAAGAGTTCATAATTCATCTATATATTTACATTTTAAATAAGGTTATTTATTTCATTTTGCAGGAATTGACTGCGGTTTTGCCCACTATTTTATTTTGTATTTGAAAGTTCTTTGCTCTTGAAAGTTGCAGAGGAGAAAAATAAAAGAGGCTTATGAAAAGAATGTTGTTGCTTTCCTCTCACAATGACCTGTTTACAACTTTTTAAAAGTTGTTCTACCTGAACTATAACCTACCTTCTTATTAATTTATCAACAAGAAGTACAGAGTGACTCTTTTTAAGGTTTTATAATTAATTTCCCAGAGGTTTAATGCTTTGCATGTTTTTGTACTTGAAAATTCCCCTCTGTTGTAAAGTTAAACAAATACTTAGAGACAAAGTATTGTAAAATGGTAAAATGTTATTTTGTAATTCATATATTCATTGTTTTAAGTGTTTTTGGACCATTAAAAAAAACCAAAACATTTTATTTATACATTTTTAATTAATCGGCTGATTAATCGGTAATCAGTATTTTTTTCTGCCAAATATCGGTATCGGCATCGACTTAAAAAAATCCATATCAGTCTGGCCCTACTAAAATGCTAACTCCCTTGCGAGTTGTAGGACTAACTGCTGCACCACTCTTTCTGGGCCCCAGAAAGGGCTTCCCTTTGACCCTTCTCGTAAATGGCCTTGCCTGTTGTTCACATGAAAGAGTCGGCTCTAAGAAATGACTCGTTCATGAACAACACATCTCTACTGAGGATCTCTGTTGCATCTGTTTTCTTCATTTCCTGTCACCTTCTGTAAACCCTCTCAAAAAGGCAAAACACTGCTGAAATGATACTCCTGAATGATGCAAACTATGGGAAACCTAAGGCCATTCAACAGCAAATGACTTCTGGTTACAGTCATTAATACAAAGTTACAGTACACGCACTTCACACAGTGGAGCGAGGAATGTGGAGACATAAAGAGACGTGATTTATGTTTTGTCTGGAATCCCACAGTAACAGGAGACATTCTGCTTTCCACCACGCTCAGCACATTTCACACTCAGATGTCCTCTTTAGTTTGGTTCACTAACCAACATCAGCTGAGTAAAGAAGGGCAAACTTCTCCAGTAGAAGCTATTGAAGTGATAAAAAGGAAATATGGTTTGTTTGTGCTGACGGACTTTCAGTCATGATCACATGCCTGACAGAGAGACAACATCATAATACAGCTCAAACACAAGGTATTCTGGCCTGATCTGTTTTTATAAGTGTATAATGTTTAACATTAACAAGAGTTGCTCTACTGATCCAGCCACAAAACAATCGTCCATCATGCTGACCTCGTGTCTTTCTGAAGATCAGAATCTGTCAACAGTCTGGCTCCATCTGAGATTAATATTCACCCACATTCCCGTCATAAACTCAAACATAAACTACATATCAATTGTGCTCTGACTATGACTCTGGATGCCCTTTGATTATTGAGAATGTTGGGTTTTTGTGTCTTTTATATGTGTTGTTATGATGGCTGTATTTTCAGCTCATGTTGCAGAATGGTGAAAGAGTGACCTCTAGGTTTGTGTACATAATGAACAGTGCCAGGTGTCACAGTGATAAAAAGTTGATACACCATCTAAAGTCTACCAAAGAACCTGTGTGCACTGAATTAGAACTTTTTATCGAAAACATCTTAACAAAGCTCAAATCATCTCAAACTGATATGTTGGATGACAATGAGTTCTAAGTCACCAGTTCTCAATCAAGTAGAGCAGTGGGTTTTGACCCCCTTTTTTTGCCTGAGGCACACCTACGAGGTCAAGCAGTATCTCAAGGTACACCTTTTTCATGTCCATGCAAAGATGCCTTGTAATACATGTTACAGTTCCTTATTGGTCTGAACATGTTAATTTGTGTCGACTAACAGGGGTGAACTGTTTTCTTCAGGGGCCACATATGCAACCAGAAAGCACTTGGAGAGCGCAAACCTAATCCAAGGCTGCTCGTATATTGCTGTTACATCTAAAAGCAATATTTCCATGATAAAGTTACCATCATAAGATCATTCATTGACTCTGAAAACCCACACCTAGCACTCAGAATTATGTTGATATCATTATTAGTTAGACAGTTATTGAACAAAAATGATTGTTTGCTGATGGCGGTTATCTGGATTACCACCAAAATGTAATCATTTTTAAGTTGGGCCATTATCAACATCTCCTGAAAATTTCAGCAAAATCTGTCCAGTAGTTTTTGCGTAATCTTGCTAACAAACAAACAGACAAACAAACAGACAAACAATCATATGTCGGCAAAAACATAACCTCCTTCTGCGGAGGTAAAAATAAAAATATGACTAGGCCACTTCCACATGCAGTATCTTGCTTGAGGTGTGTGAAAGTGAAGGAATTTGGGGTTTGCCAGTCAGATTTCAGGTGACTTTCTTTGACCTTTGGAATCACTCTTTTCCCAAGGTCTGCATGAGAATGAGCAATAAAGAGGGCAGACAATAACAGCTCATCCTCATGTCTGGACACAAAATAACAGCAAAGTGCATGAAGCAGAAAAAGTTTGAATGAATGTTGGTGCTTGAAGATGTTTAGCACTTGATGCTTTTAGCGCTGGACCTTGAGATGGTGCCAGTAGAGCATATGAGCACCGTTTCTGCAATTTGCTGAGATTATCCATGCTCCTTTATTCAGTCGTCAAGCACAAACCTCATGTCAAAATATGTCATACTGAGGGCCGAGTAAAAATGGCTCATAGCCTGCAGTTGGCACCCAAGTCATAGTTTGGACGCCCATGTGCACAAATATCAGTCTTACTCATGAACTATTAATAACTTTTCTTCAACAAGAATCTGAATTTTCTTTGTCTTTATATTACATAGATGATTGATAATATGGCATAAAAAACTCACATGTTTTTTTAGCTAACCTCGAAGATACAACCCCAGTTCCAGTGAAGCTGGGACGCCGTGTAAAGTGTAAATGAAAACAGAATACAGTGATTTGCAAATCCTCTTCGATCTGTATTCAATTGAATATATTAAAAGTCATCTGTTAAACAGCTGCAATCTGAAGGCCAGGGTTCAAGATTTTTCACCAAGGATTTAAAGACATTCAGGGAAACTAAACTTTGCAGTTTAAAATCAGTCTGAAGATTGTTCCAAGTAAAGGGAGCGCAGAATCTGAAGCTGTCTTTCCCAACTCAGTTCGGACTTTGAGAACAATGAATTGAACAATGTCCTACAACTGAGAGTTGTTAATTTCCAATATTCCTTGTATGATGCTATCACGTCAGTTTGGCCTATATCTAAGGAGCGCCTGGTTGAGCATGTGTTCTGCAGAATTGAAGCAGTTTTGAAGGCAAAAGGGGTCCAACCCTGTAGTGTCAAGATGTACCTGATTAAATGGCCTTGAGTGTAAAACAAG